>VZSF01001210.1:0-62592 GCA_013398295.1 Chionis minor
GGGGCGGGCCGAGCCCGCTCCATTCACAGCACCACAATACACCAGCTGGTAAAAGCAACTTTATTAGTGTCCCGCAGCAAAATACATTAGTAATTTGTAACCAGGCATTAAAATCCCCGTCCGGTCTCTTACAGAATTAATCAGCCGCCTCCATGATTGTGTTTTACTGGATTTGCCCTGGGTGCTCCCTCGGCAGACGCGGGTGAAAATCCCTCTGGAAAGGCCGGCGGCAAAGTAGCCTGCGGGTGCCCTGTGTGACGGGTGCCCCGGATGCCAGATGTTCCGTACACCGGGAGCCCCAGATGCTGGGTGTTGCGTACACCGGGAGCCCCGTATTCCGGCTGTTCCGGACACCAGGTGTGCGTGGAAACGACCCGTCGGGCAACGCAGCCCGGGAAAAGCAGCACCGAGCACATCTCCAACCACGAGCCCCAGCAAACCCCGACCCCGGCAAGGATGGACAGTCTTTCCAGGTGTTTTCCAGCTGTGGTCACGCTGTTGCAGCAGCGCACCAGCGCCTGCTGGATTTTCATACTCCTTGGAGCGCACAGAGCTTGTTCCCTCTCCACCCCAACAGCAGGAATACACTAATACATACAATACTTTAATTAATTTTCTTTTTGAGTGAAAAGATCTAATTTTCCTCTCTTGATCACAATGAAAAACTGGAGCCTCCGAGTAGCATGATTCAACTATTAGTGTTAACCGTTAGTGTTACTGTAAAATCCTCTTTGGTTATAGAATATTTTATTTAAAGCAAGATTATACAAAATAATTTTCCGCTAGAAATACGCCCCTGTGTTCTAAAAGCAATCTAAATTACTGCACTTCCGCAGGCTGAAGCTACGCTGATAGGCCTTGTAAATTTGAGTGTTTCCCCACGTAATCTAAACAAAAGTTATCAAAATTATATTAAGTAAATACATTTTGCGGAATAGTAAACTTTTGAAAAATCCTTAGAATATTAAAAGTAGAGTTCTGGAAGTAGCAGTAGTGGGCTAAAGGAAAAAAAAATAAACCAAGCCAAGACAGAGACCTCTCTTTAAATGCTCTCCATGGCCTTGAACTCGCTGAGAGCCTGCACCGGGTTCACGTGCTTCTTCTGGGACGCTCGCTTGATTTTCGTTTGGGTTTCATCCTGTTTCTCCCTCTTGACCAAGGGTTTCTTCTCCGGAGCCTTCATCTTCCAGGAGACGGCGGGAAGGTTGAGGGAAGCCATGCCCTGGGACTTCTGGTACTTGGTGGAGGCCACGTAGGAAGCCTTCACGGTTTGCACCACCGCGTTCATCAGGTTCTTGGCGGCTTGGATGAGAGACATGGCACTGTCCACCTGCCAAACGGTAACACGCACGAGTTACGCGCCGCAAAAACCGCACAAACACAGTGCTCCGGAAAAACATGCTAGTTCTGGAGCGTGAAAGCACTCCACAATTCATTTTTCTGGGTTTTCTTTTGAAATCTCAGGTTCCAAATTCGAGGCGGTATTTTTCTTCAGCCACTACACAGTAAAAACCTGACTCGTGCCACTGGAAAAACAAAGCGCGGCGTTTGCCCATGTTTGGTGTGTACTTTTTCCATATTAACGGCAATCAGAAAGATTTGTATTCCGCTGTTTGCTTTTGTGACTAAGCCTTAACAGTAGCTTATTCTCTAATTAAGTTAATAAAGCTGTAGTAATAGCTTAATCACCAATGATAAATATTTAAATCACCCCAGAATATTAAGTCGTACTGGAAAGGAAGGAATGCCACTGCTGCTTCAGCCAGGCCTGCAGCCCTTTCGCAGGTGGCTCCTGATTTACAAAAGCATTAAAAGTAGGAAAAAAAAAAAGCATTTCTGGTCTTGGGCTGGGTTAGGGCACCTCTGCCCAGCGTACGCGGGAGCTTGGCTGCCTCCACGCTCCTAAATCCCTGTGCTGTAGCCACCGAAGGAGGGTTTTGGGGAAAACCACGAAGCCGGTGCGTGTCTAGCAGCCGGCCAAGTCGAGCAGGGGGCCGCTTGCTTTTCTTAGGGTGCCGGTACCTTCCCTTCCGTCACACCATGTTCCGAGTACCGCAACGGCACATCGGATCCGCACCCTCCCGCAAACGAGCGTCATCCGCTTTCCTCACCCCCAGCCGTGACGCTGGAAAACCCTTTTCGTGGCATTTGACTATTTCTGTGCATCTTCCCAGCAGGAAGGATCGTAATAAATGCACCAAAATCAAGGAGGTACCTTTCTAAACGAGCTGGGGGATTGCTTGGGGCGCGAGGTCTCACTGCCTCGGCCTCGGCTCCGCTTTCCCAACATTTCTGCGGTGTCTGGATGGGGCAGGATGTTGACACCGGGAAGAATTTTACTTTTAGGCAGGTGAGTCCCTGCGCCGGCGGAGGACAATCTGACAGAAGCGCAACGCTCCTATGGCAATATTTATCCCGGTGGAGGGAGGCGTGGAGAGCAGATAAAAGCGGGAGATGAGACCACAGGCGCCAGCCCATTGGCGTCACTGATTTATGGCAGACCGGGATGTAAATTCAGAAGATGCCGGATAACTTCAGTAAAACCCCGGAGTGCGTATCACTGTGTAATGACACATCTACTCCTTCGACAGCCCGATGCCTTCAGCCTTCCGGCCAACAGGACATCAGGCACGCAGCAGAGCCACGCAGCGACACGTTTCACTACGTCCCGTCGCTCCGCCGTGCTGGAAATCTGAGCGCGTGGGACCGGCAGCAGCAGGAGGAGCAGCGGAAAAGCCCGTCTCCCCTTCTTCCGCAGGCGTGTTCCGTCCCCACCGCTGCTCCTGCAGCAGGTTGCTGCAGACCTCCCTCAGCTACTGCTCTCCCAAAGCACTCTGCTACAATTCTAGCTCATTTGCCGGGGGAAAATGATATGCTAATAAGTTTAAGCACTCGAAATGGCTAAACGGCAGAGGGTGGTGAGTTTGTTCCTGTTTTCCTGTAAGGATTCAGACAGCAATACTGAATTACCAGCCGTTTCTGTCCCTGCTTCAAACCTCCTGCCTCAGTCATGACACGGATGCGCAAAAGCGCCAGTGATCAAACACCCAAGTGCAGGGCAAGGCAGAATATGCCGGAAGAGATTTAGAATTTAGCTCCAATTCCCACCCCCCAGGTACCTGTCACACAGATTCCCCTTAGGAACAAGCATTTCGTGAACTACAGTGAAAAAATTATTTGCTAAGTAACGACTAGAATGAGGAAGCAGGCTGGCCTGCGGCGGCTTTCAGCTGTCATAAAACAGAGCAGCCACTAAAAATCCCTAAAAAAATCCCTAAAAATCCCTAAAAATCAGGGTACAGCTCTTTGGAAATATCAACATGTCGGAAGCACTGCAGGACCCCAGCGTGTACCAAGGCTGCGCAGAGACACGGGGGAGGTTTGGCTCCGCCGATTGAAGTGATTTAACCTTGCTAAGAGTGAAAAACAGCCTGGAAAAACAGTAGATTACACCAGGTAAAGTGAATCTGTCTACGAACACTGCTGAGTAAGGAAAAGTGAAGTCTTTATTTTTCCCCTTTCAAACAGTACGCGTTTCCTCCAAGAACTCAGGAGGCAGCGCAGGCGGTATTGTAAACTTTGCACACGTTAAAACTTTGACTGAATGCTCAAAAATCTGTTACCTATATTCTAGCTACAACGTTTAGCATAAAAGCTGAGCGTGGAATAATTGTTGCCCCTGGAAGAAAAGCCACAGGAAGCGGATGCGTCGTCGCTCATACGTACCCCAGACACAACCAGCTCCCCGCCGAGGTTCTGAACTTCAGCCTTGACTTTGCTGCAGATGTTCAGCTGGTGGCAATAGAGCGCGATGCGCTGCAGGTAGGCCAGGAGGTCCTGCTTGCACGCAGAGTCGGGGCACTGGGGGGAAAAAAAATGGTGAAGTTTGACTTTGCAATCACAAAAACTGGAAGAGAAATCATTTAGGGAGAAACCGGACAGGTCCCTTCTGTACTGGGAGAAACACGGACAACTCTGTTCTGTATTGGTGAACGTGCTCCAAAGATCATTCCCTGTTCTCTTCAGCTTTGGTTTTCCAAAGACAACTGAACAATACATGGGCATCCCTAAATACACATCACAAATCTGTAGGAATAAACACGGGCTGTCAGAGCACAGGGGCAGCTGCCGGACAAAATCACTCGGGCTCCTTTCAGCTGCCCTTGAGCTCCCTGCGAGGAGGAGGAAGAGGAAGAGGAGGAGAAGGAGAAGGAGGAGGAGGAAGAGCAGGAGGGGGAGGGGACTACCTAACCTTTCCAGAGCAGGTTGGTTAACTACAAAAGGTCCTTCCCGTACACTGTACAGGACACAGCAGCAATGATTTGACATCCCACATCTCAAGGTCCAACTAGCAGGTGTTACCAACCCGGTCTCAATTCCCAATCTTAAGTATTTTAGGCTCGGAAATGATAAACCCGACAGTTACTCAATTATATCCAGCAAAGTAGATATTTTCCTGACTTCTGCTCCCGGTTCTTAGCAGTGTGGAAACTAGATTCCTCACCAGGCATGAAATAAAATTTTTTAAGTGCTTGCTGAAGCACTCATCCATAAGATAAAAGTAACTTTTTCAGCCTTGCAATTGAAAGACTACGTAGGTTCCGGAGACTGCAGTGCAGTTCAGAAAGCTGTTTTCTCAGACAGAAGCTAAGGGCCATCCCTCGCTTTGCGGAGCCGAACGACGCGATGATTAACGAGCCAGTCTCACGCTGGATTTCAAAACAAGAGGAGCCCTGCTTGAGGGGCAGCCACAGTCCAAAACGGGACCTACAAGCAGAAGACAAAAAGGCTACGGGAAGCCTTTTACCAGCCATGCCAGTCCTGCAGCATCCTTAAGAACAGCAGCGAGCGCAGTGGCCACCATCGCCTCTCCGAGGAGTAACGGGCCATCTCAGATCAGCTCTGGCTGCGTGAAGACTAGTGACTCAAGCGGCTGGCACGCGCGGAACTCCCTTTTGCCCACCAGAGCCTTGTGCCGCTGCTGAATAATCCCAAGGGCACGTGTGCCACGCTCCTGCCCCGGGCACGCAGCACCGGCACGCGCCTACGGCTGCCCATGCCCCAGCACGGGGCACCAAACGCCTGCGTAAATACTGGGGCAGGCTCTGAGCCCCGGACGCCGCTGGTGGTGCCGCAAGCGGTGCCCAAGACGACACGATTTTTAAGCTTGGATATACTCACGACAGCAGGAGCTACTGCAACAGGGGTGGCAGGGGATGGTACAGTCTGGCAGGTCCTGTTGCGGTCCCTGCAGGTGGGAACACCGCGCTGACGGCGCGTACGTCGCTGCCCAAAGCGGGAAGCTCAGAGCTGGGTGTTCCGTGCGCACACGGGACACCTACAGCTGCGACATCCACGTGCTTTATTTGCAGTTATTTGTCTGCTGTGTTAGCCCTGCTCTGAACCCCAGAGCAAGCGTGAGCCGCTGAACTGCCCTGTGAGCTCCTGGGCTACTTCCTCCTCTAAAACGGCCACTTTGCGCATCATCTTCTCATCTTCCCACCGAGCATCCACAGGTCTCCCGGGGAAAACCGGGATCAGACTCACAACGATTCTTCGTTTTTCTGCTCTAAGGCAGGTGACGCTGCAGCCAGCCTTATTTCTCCTCCTTCAAATCAGGAAGGAACTGACCTGGCACTAACCAGGACTAATGGCAGATCCTGCACTGATCTCCATCCTTCCTAGGCAACCGCACCCCATCCAGAAACTCGGAAATCAGCATCCAGGGTCTCGGGACACAATTCCTGGTCACTAACTGCAGGTTTTCCAGCATCCCATACACACACACACTCGCGTAAAACATCCAAGCGCTTTTCCCTGGCCTCACAGCTCAGCTTGAGGACAAGCAGGGCGCACCACCCTGCGCTGCTCCCCTCCAGGCAGTGCCTCAGCCGCAGGTCTGCCCCACCAGCCGCTGCTCCCGGAGCAGCCAGGCACCAGCTGCCTCCACACAAGCACCAACAACTCCACAGAAACCACCAGCGGCCGGAGCGATTCCCCAGTGTTAGAGGTGACAAGGAGAGAAGAGTGTTGCTCTCCGCAGCCTTCGCTTCTCTTCAGCCAGCACCTGCTGGGATTCACAGACCGGCACAGTCTGCGAGAGCTCTTCTCCACTCACCCCTGTCCCCAGCAAAATCCCATTTCATCAACTCCCCTGATCCTGTACAACGGACCGTCAAATGAAAATTCATAATGGACACGGTCTGCTTGGAAGAATAACCTTAAAAATATGGCACCAATTTACTACTGAATGTTTCACCCCAGCCGAGGTTTACTGCTGACAGCCACACAGCCTCTCCTCTCCTTTCAGAGCAAGGTGAAAATCCCCTCCTGGGGTCCAGCAGGTGGGTCTGAGCCCTAATTCTCATTCCAGACCTTCCCTCCTTCGCTACAGCTCAAGCTGTACGAGAAGGAAGCAGGAACCAAAGCTTCCCTGTACACAGAAAGCACAAAAGGCGAGAGCCCAGAACAGCCTGTCGTGTTGCACAAGCGGTGGTGTGCAAACGGGGACCTTCACGCGGAGCATTTGCTTCCCACAACAGTAACTGATCTGCCGTGACAGCCACTGAACTCTGAAAGGAAGGTGAGTGTAACTAATAAATACATTTTTTCTTTTTCCAGGACCAAACCAAGCAGAGTTTTTAAGCCAATGTGGTGTTTTAGCGCAGCAGGGATAGAACAGCTGTATCCTGTTCCGCGTATAGAGATGCCTCTGGAAGGGCAGGCTGCTGAGCTGTGATCTACACACACACACACACACACACACTGCACTCCGTTGGGGAGAAGCCCATCAGGCTGTGTGACACAGGCTACGGAGATCTGGAGGGCTTTATGGGCATCTGACCCAGCGTGTCCATAAACTAGATCACCTTCTTAGTCCCACAGAAGGTAATGAAACACTCAAAGTATCCGCAACTCTTACGTAGGCACGTTGCTTCCATCAGTGAAGTGAAAACCGTGAACAACGAAGCAGCAAAGCTTGCAGGTTAATTTTTTAAGCTAATCAATATTAGTCAGCAGTACAAGATGTTTTAGAGAAAGTCCACAAATAGCATCGGCCAAGGAGCTAATGAAAAGCTGAAATTACCACTTTGGAAAATGCTCTCCATCTCCCAAACAGCTCATCTAACAAAGCGAACGAGCAGCACAGCGGCAGATTGAATTGAATGTTGACAAATGCACAATACGGCACGTCAGAAGGACCGCTAAACAATTCAAGGTACTTTATGGGTTGTGAGTTTATGGAAACCATTTAAGGAAAGACAGTCTCAAGGAAAGAGGCTGCCGCATGTTTACCAATGGCTGAAGGAGGCAGGAAAACATTAGTGGGGGAAGCGATGAAATAGGAAATATTATTCGGTTGTATATATCAATATGACGTGAGTTGGAAACCCACATCTTATACTGTGTGTGCTGTTTCTACGAGCAGAATAGAGAATTCAGTTCAAAGACAGATGATGTTTAAACAGAGATATAGCACAAGATTAAAAAGAACTGCCACAAAAGGCACTGCAGGTAGCCTGTGTGATCCCTGTCCTTTCCCGCGCAGGAACACTGGGATAAAAAACAAAAAAACCCCAAAAGGCAACAGTTTCAACACTGATTAAGAAAGATTGCATTATTGTATCAACCTACAACAGCCATAGACACAAAAAAATCCCATCAGCGGAGCTCGCTTGGGAGGATACCCGCAAAATGGTCACCGCAGACAGCTGCGACAGCAACAAACGTGTGTTGAGGGACACCCCCACCTCCCCAAGCCCCCCCCAAAATGAGATGCTGCCACAGCCTCAGTGGTGGCCCTTGGCAAAAGCTAAGCTGGCTGCTCCAAGTCACATCCAGGATCCATCCCGGACGGAGCAAACATGCACGCACATTCACTTCCTACCACCCCAGCCGAGCCTGCGGAGAAGCACAATCACCTTTTTCTCCCTTTTTTGCAACGCAAAGGGGCAGGGAGAGACGGAAGAGCTCTCCCGCAGCGTGTGCCGATTCAGGCAAGCACACAACCCCCGTCCCCACACGTCTGGTAGGTGGAAGCCGGCAACCCCAGAGGCTTTCCTTCCTCCCACCCTATCTCCAGTTTCGGGTGCGAACACTGCTGCGACAACAATTCACAATAAAAAGCCCCACCAGCCCTGCGTGACGGCTGGGCTGGGCACGGTTTGGTTAGGGAAGCTGAGAGCAGGCGTTTAGGGGAAGCGGCTGCCGCGGCAGGACAGGCACGTGGCAGCGCGTGGCGGCAGCTGTCACCCAGCGCAGCCGTCAGCCTGTGCCCGCCACGCGTCCCCGTACCAGCCTCCGCAGCGCGTCCCGCCACCACTGACCAGTCTCGCCAGCAAGAGCCCGTGGGAGCGTTTTTCTGGGAAGCGGGGCAATCCCGGCGCTTGCCCCCAGCTCCTTTCCATTCAACGATCGGATACTGACGTGACCTCAACCTCCCACCGCTGTCAAAGAAAAAAAGCACCAGAATTTTTCTTCTGCTTTGTCAGGATTTCAACATGGAACAAACCAAAATAAAACACGGAGAATCCTTGTCTTGCTGCAAATCATTTTCATTTGTGTCATACTCATACCTTCCTCGTATTCCCCCATTCAAAACAAGCAGACTGCCGCTCTGAGTGAAAGATGGAACACCTCTGGGAAAACCTGCCGGCTGATGGCTAGACACTTTTCAACAGACGTGAAATACCTTGGATAATAGCTTTTATGGTTTCAAAGGAAATGTGCTGTAAAACTGCCTGACGGCAGGAGTTAGGAGTTCCCGACACACTAACACGAGGGGTCATGATTCACCCGGTGTCACACGGCGAAGGGGATGTAAAACCCCGTCCGTTTGTTAAAAGCCCGTATTAGGCGTAGGAAGGCATTAGTGCTCCGCTGAAATGGCTGCATTGTACATCCTCTGTAACTGTCAGACAGTTCCACGTTAACAGATGACTACAAGTTTCTAAAGAGTATGTAAGCAGAGCTAATGAAATATGCAAGCTGAAAGTATTAGTAGAGTATGGAGCCGGGGAAAAAAAAAAAAGCTATATATTCTTGTCAAAATGACTAACTGTACAGTCCTGCTCATATTTATTTTCAAACACGTGCTTAATCTTTTACATTTTTTAAGGACCTTAGTTCTACTAAAAGGAGCCATTTAGTTTTCTTCTATATTTTGAAATGGCTCAGTGCAGAAAAAGCTATAGCAAGTTTGCATAAAACATGGGAATTTAAGGGGAAAAAAAAAAGCATTGTAAATCTTCAGCACCAGATCCCCTGAGATCTCTAACGCAACCTGCTCCGTGCTTCATTTACCTACAGCAGCAGCGCACCTGATTCTTGCGGAAATATGGTTGTCGAAATGCTACAGCAAGGAGACCCATTTTAAAAAGCACTTTTCAACTTTACCCCCCCACCGAACATTTCTCACTGCACCGTTAGTAAATTAGAATGAAGACAACAGCCTCTGGATGCAACATTCAAAGCAAGACCTGTATTACAAAGATTTCCTTCCAAAGTGACACGGTTTTATTTGGAACCTTGTATTATGGACCTACATTCAGAGAAGGACTGGAAAGCGTGCGTCAGCCGTACAAAATGAAGTTCCATGATCTCAGACTTAACCTACTTGCATTTCAGGGTCTTTCTTGAAGGCAGAATATTATTACTAACGCTGACGTTTCTCTGCAATTTGGGTGTGGACCGAGACCAAAGGCACTTTTGCTTGGCCCAGCCCAGTTTCTGAGGTGGCTCAGGACAGGCAGACGCGTTGCATAAAAGCGCGAGCTAGCCCATTCTTGTTCAGTCCTACAAAATTCTTTTCAAACCCTTCTGTACCTACAGCACAACAGGCTGGGACAGCGTAGAGACGCTCAGGTCACTATGCGCCTTGCTCAAAGTCTTCCTCGGCTTTGACTAGACAGCGAAAAAAATAATACTGGAGAGTTTTGACAATCTCATCATTCAGCCCACGGGGGCATTTGCAAATTTTTAATGTTAAAAAGCTGCCTCAAAAATGGTATTAAAGGTTGTGCAACAGGCCATGTGCAGTAATTAAGGTGTTGCCCACGCAGTCTCGTCGCTGCTTTGCAGAGCGCTGGGCACATTCTGAGGGCGACACAAAGTGCCGCGAATTTCCGTCCTGCTCAGTTCAGAGGAACCGGACTAGATACGACGTGACGTGCAGCAGGGTTGGCACGCTGCTACCTTGAAACGGTGGGTGCTTGATTTAAGCCAGGGAGCTGCTAGTGTTACTGCTGGACACGTTTAGCTGCTTACACTGCTCGAGGTGGCAGGAGAGCAGCTAGAAAGAAAAGGCTAGAATTTTCCAGCCGCAAAGCTGGAAAATCGGTGAGAAAAAAACCCTCCAAACCTCCGAACTAAACACATTTTCTTCTGTTCATCCTGTCTGCAGCACTAAAAGATCTCCTCCTGCTCATCTGTGCTGGAGGCTTATGGAAATGTATTGTGACTTACGTGGTCAGCAATAGTCCGTCCCAGCTTGTCCATCCTTGACCCAGCCTCTGCGATCTTCTTGGCTGCACTAATCACATCTGACGTATTTTTCAGCGGACCTTTACCTCTGCAAAACAGAACGGAATCTACCTCCTAGCACCAGAAAACCAGAAGAGTGAACTATATATTGCTTTTCTCCTTCTGTTCCATATAGCACTGGAAGTGATTCCTCACCCAAACTGCCTGAGGAAGGTTGCACAGAAATAGGCAGGTTTAACCTTCATTTTCAAGACAGTTTCCCCCTTCCCAGCCCCTCCCCCTATTTAGATTAAATCTAGGAATAAAAACATCTTAAATTTTACTGTTTTAAGCCACCTAATGATGATAAGAGATAACATTTTAGAAGACAGATTTGCCATTTTCATGGAATGCAATACCAAGTTTAAAAAATAGCGTTGTATAAAATCTGGTAAATGAATTTCAAAAGGCATCAAAACCCCTCTCTTTCTTTGGCAAATAACCGTACTAGGAACTATTTCTGCAGTATAGCAATATCAAGAAGCCCATAGAATTTAATGTTGTAAGGAACTGAGTGTGTGTGTATATATATATACACACATATATATATATTTCCCCTCCTTGGAACAAAAATCACCCTTAAGACAGACAGGCAATAACTGCTGTGTATCTATAGATCAATTTAAACAGTTATTACCACCCAGTCACTGCATAGTAATGCATCCCCCAAGTTAATACACAGACTTTAATAGGGTAACATTTAAAGGAAATTATAAGTAAGACCCTTAAGAGTGCTTGCAAAATATGTCATTGAAAGATCAGCATCCCAGCCACTTCTGAGAGAAGCAGAATTAAAAAGACTCACCTGGTGAAGTCGGTCATTTCCATCATAATCATACACATTTGTTTTGCCAGAACAATTATATCGTTACCGCTGTCATCCCATTTCGATACTTCGGCATCCAATTTACTCTTTTCTTCCTGGAAGCTTGCGACTTGCTCAGCAATCTTAGCTTTTTGCTCTTGAGGGAGCTGAGCCATGATAGCCTGAAAGAGAGAGTTTTCTCATGTTGCCTTATGGCGCCGCTTGTAGAAGGCTTTTTGGAACATTTCACTAATAACCAATTTAAGTCATGTAGATGAGGGATAAAACTTTAATAGCAATCCTCTACCTAGAGGCTTTACAGAGCCATTTCCTTCTATTTTGAACCAAAGTTTATGCTCTTTATTAAGAAACGGTGCCCAGAAAGACAAGTTGACGTCTGAAGCATGGGCTTGATAAAATCATTAAACACCGAACAAGTTTGCCACCCATCAAAGAAAAACTGCATGAAGAGGAGGGACTTGCCTTTTCTACAGAATTTAAGAGTTTTAAAAGGAAGGTAGCCACTTGGCTAGCTTTCAGTGTTGCAACGCAGAGAAGAAATATTACAAGTCTCTTTCCTGCAAAAAGCTAGATGTGCTATTTTGAAACATGCATACTGAGGAAAGAGTAAGAGAAAATAAAGCGTATGTGCTTACTCCTGAATAAAATCTATTAGAGTGGGTTTACAGCCCGTCTGAGACTCAAAGCCTTCATAAATACGAGGAGCATTTGTGCCTCCAGGAGCAGGTGAAAAGGAGTCTTCAGTACAAAAAAGCCCCCAGCAGCAGCCGTGCTAAAAGGTAAATTAGAAATGTCTGCATTTAAATAAAAGGGGGGAGAAGGATACAGGAATACAGAGAGTGCTTGCACAAGGAAGGAGAGCGTAAAAAATCCTCTCAGCTAGTGTAATTCCAAAGCCAATGCGGCAGAAGTTTGATAAATAAGGCCTAGTTACTTCTTGTCTGGTTTCAGGCTAGAAGAGCCTTCACTAAAAATCTTTCGTGGCACTTTCCCAAGAGTGTAAATTGTTCTCGACCCAGAAGGGGACACGTCAAATAAAAACAATAGGTAAGGTCTGTTTTTCCTTCAATGTACTGATTATAAGTTTTCACCTATTAATGATTATATATTGCCTATCAATGCTTTCATTTTTAACATTCATAGGAAATGCAGGTAGTTTAAATGATTTCATTTTTGAGCTCCTCTCAGCATTGCCTTGATTAAATGCTCAGTGGCCAAACACACACCAACATGTAATTTTGTAATCATTTCTTGCCCACAAATTTAGTATTTGCCTGTTGAAAATAATGTTAGTACAATGGAATGATTTGGCCCGTACCCCCTGCAGAAGCTCGCCGAAATGGCAGCGCCTACAACATCTGTGAAGTCGAAGTATGAAGAGTTCATCGGTATTAAAAGGATTTTGATCTTTCAGAATATCCAAAATAAAACATAAGACATTTCTGACATCTGTCACACCAACACATGCTCCATTTCACTTAACCTCCTTTTCAGAAGAAAAAGAACGCCAGTTTTCTGATCCAACATTTTCACCACCACCCCCAAAAAATTTAATCTGGATTTTCAAAGCAAGTTGAACTGTTTCTTGAAGGTGTGTCACAGTTTTATAATTTTACTTCTTCCTTACCCTCGCACTTTGTCCAGCAATGAGCTGATCATCTTCAGTCTGAATACTTGTTCTGCTCCGGACATCAAAATCCTCAGTCTCAAAGTCGGAATCATCCAGCTCCTCAGGAGTCTGAGGAAAGAGTAATTCGGTCAGAATCAAACAATAGAT
Organism: Chionis minor; assembly: GCA_013398295.1. NCBI lineage: Eukaryota > Metazoa > Chordata > Aves > Charadriiformes > Chionidae > Chionis > Chionis minor. The sequence goes on from VZSF01001210.1 coordinate 13,125, forward strand.
TTCATGGCTATAAAAATCAGCAAGAATATTATTTTTCAAGCAGAGAGAATGGAAAATAGGCGAATGCAAAAATTATTCAATGTTTTCAACAAAAAGGGAAATATAGGGACTGTATCCAGCTTGTGAACACGTGTGATTATATACACTTGGCTGCTCGTGTTAAATACCAAAGGGAGCCCCAACATTACATACCAGTAACTAAACAGCTGAAATTTGTCAGGACGCTAATACGCTCGGGATTTGAAACACAGAAAAAAAGTTTTTTGCTAAACGAACAGTATTTTTGCAACTTGGTTAAATGTAAAACCTTCACTTGAGATTCTGAAGCTAAAATTACACACAGCTTTAAGGCCTGGTTCAAAACCACGGACATCGTCTTTAGCACAATTACGAATCAAAGCATTGGGTAAATTAACAACACATAAAATGTATCAAAATTTATTCTTATCCCCCCAGGAAAAGCTCAAAATTTTTAGCGAGAAAGGGCCAGATTTTATGCTGTAGGCTAAACACATCTGACCTAGTTCCGGCTTGCCTAGAATTTATTTTTGCTACTGCCAGTCTATAGCTGGCAAACTTTTTATAAAGCTTATCAAGTTTAAACAGCATGTTTGTCAAAATACTACATCTTCGCCTAGAGTGGCACTTCATGACTATTTCGCAGAGCTGGATCAACAAGGACCTTCACTGATAGATGCAATAAATTGTGATTAACAGATAAGATGCAAATAAAGTCCCTGTTCTTCAGATTTCTTTCCTATGGTTTGAATTTTACTAACTCGTTTTCCAACACAGACATCTTGTCATACAGTTAAAATAAAGACGGATATGAAAAACAGTTGCCAAAAAGCAGAGGTGAGGATGCTGACAATCAAGACCTTGGGTCTTTCAGCCACCATCTCGTCCCCATGCCTCGAAGAATCCCAGAATCCCCGGGGTTGGCAGGGATCTCTGGAGATCATCCAGTCCAACCCCCTGCCAGAGCAGGGGCACCCAGAGAAGGTTGCTGCTTCTGAGTACTTCCGGAGAAGGAGACTCCACAATAGAGAACAGAGCATATCCAAAAAATCAGCATAAGGACGTACATTAGGAAGTAGTTCAGTGTATCAATATTTAAGAAATTAAAAAAACAAACAAAAAAATCAAGAAAAGAACTTTTCTGCACTTTTAGAAACTGTTTAGGATTCTGAAGCCCCCTTCTCTGCCCATCCATCCCAAAGCCCAAACAACCTGAGGTACACAAAGGGTAATTCTGCCTTTCAGCCTGTCACCAAGGGCAAAAAACTCCTCAGGGGGCGATGAGAGATTGCCTGGGGATCAGGGAGGAAATAGCTTCAATAACCTGCAGGCACAGCAAGATTTTAGTTTTGAAAATACACTGCATAAACACAAAAATTAGGTGCTCGAGTGACTTTTCCTTCTGGTTACTGTAAAGAACAAGTGCCACCAGACGAAGCTTCAAGTGAATCACCTCGTTTGCCCCCGCCGAGCTCAGCGGCATCCCCCTGCGAGCGTGTGGTCCAGTCTGAGTCAATGCCCCGGAGAAGTGGTGCTCTGGTATCCCCAGCTGGATGGCTCTCTTTTCCTAAATACATTCTACACCTTACAGCACTTTGGACAACAAATGCCAACATTTTAACTTTTTTATAGGTCACGGATGTGTCACCAGTGAGCTGCTGTTAGCTACTGGCAGCTGCAACAAAGCCGTGGCACCCTGACATCAGAGACGCGGCGCAAGGGGAAACGTCAGGATTCCTGGCATCGCCAGCTCAGCTAATTAGTGACGACGTGGAATTGGCAGTCATGCTTTCATGTCCTGAATAACAAGGACTTTAGCAGGGGGGGTGAATCAAATTAGTTTGTCTGCGTAGCAGGAAAGCCCTGATATCTTCATCTAACGTCGGTTGTCTATAAATCCCGAGCTTAAGTTTGAAAAAAGCTATATGGAGAGCACAGATGTGGTTGTCAGCTTTTCTTCCGATTTTCCATGCAGATCTTTGCCTTAAGAGGCAAACATGGAAGATACTATTGCAATGGTTACCATCATCACATATATTCTGGGGCTGTACGTCCTCAATTTACTCATCACCAAAATGCCTCTGCCATGGTTACCATTCTGAGAGACGAGGACAGTTCCTCCGCAAGGCGTTTATGTTTGAGCCGGAGGGGTACAAGGGAAAAAGAAAAAAAAAAGGAATAAATGCCCTACATTTGTTTTTGCTGTCTGGCTCCTGCCCATTTTTACTACGCCAACATTCAAGAAATATGCCCATAGGTCAGCCTCGACCAGAGCTTTTTTCCCTGCATCCCTTCAATCAAGTGCAGGAGCCCTTCTGCGTCTTCCCTGCACGCCTCCTTCCAGTCTGACACTGCCTGACCTACCAGAAATTAGGACTTCCAAGTCATGCTCACCGCACCCGAAACACGCAATCACAGAAGAGACAAAGCCTCTATGAACTGGTCCCTGTTTACCAAGGTTAGCCAATTAACAAATTACACGCTCTAGGGACTACAGAGTGAACTCCTCTAAACCTGTTTTTGACTAACTCGCATTAATTCTCAAAATTTACTTAATAAAGAGCCATCAGGTTTTACTTCTAAGCTCTCAAACCATCAAAAAGCATCTACAGTTAAGAATCCACTTGCTGTTGTTACATCAAAGGTCACTGATTTTTGCACATTAACAAGCAAGGCATTAACATGAGATTATAAAAGATGCGTGAAGGGTATTTAGCATCACAACTCTGGCTATCATTGATGCTCAGATCTCCTTAATGAATTTGAATCAAAACATACTTCTGAAGTACTCCACAGAGTGATTAGCAGTTTTTAAGACTCAGAATGTTAATACGAGCTAAACGGCAATCTTACGCTGTCTGCTCTCAACAAAACTGACGCGTGTCAGTTCAACAGAGGTGGGGGAAAGCCAGTGAAAAACAGAAAGCTGTTTAAGTACGATATGCTCACCCGGATCATCAGTACGGCTTTCCTGATATCTCGTATTCCGTCATAGACCAGTCGCGAAGCATCGATAAATTCGTTTTCATCCATGGGCTGGGCAGGGTCTGAACTCAGTGCTTCCACAGCAGCTTCCACTTGCTCCGTAAAGCGCGGCATAACTGAATTAAGAGCACAAAGTAACACAGTTAGTCCCCACCCCAGTGTCATTTTCTGTCTCGTTGTTAATTATCACTGGAAACTCTGCAGGGGTTCCATTTAAATTCACAACTTCTGTTATAGGAGGACACCAATACTGTAGCTCAAGTGTTACTTTCACTTCCATTTCTGTTTACTCTACCGCTACTTGGTTTTTTCCTCTTAGTGAAAAGCTTATCACACCCTTCTAGTGGACCAGGAGAAAACACCCGGGGAAGCAGTTAGAATCTATGGGATAAAATATTACCCATGTGTTTAATATTCCCTGTAGTTGTACATCATTTTTCTGGAAAAAACCAGTATTACCATGACAAAGCTGAGGTGTAAGAAGGCACTGGAAGAGGGCAGGTTGCACTGCCGTACTTCAGTGACTCCCTGCAGCCCAGAAGAACATCACAGAACTACTTACAGTCTGAGTGTTTCTTCAGTGTCACCCTTGACTCTTCATCCAAGTTGTAATTAAAGGAAAACCAACAACTAATAGCTGGCACAGCACTCATTGAAGCAAGCAGAATCATTCCTTACCCTATATGGATGTTACCAGCTAGTTCACGGGAAACACCCTCATTTATCGTTTAGGGGTGGGCGACTACAACCTACGGTATTTTTTTAACAGTTAGAAAGATATTTTATAATTTACACTAAATTATTAAATGTTCCTTCTATTGGGCCAATGAGGCAGAAATCTTCTTTCTGGATGCTGAACGCTGACAGAGCCTGGCACTACACTGCAAGACGATCAGCATTAACTTTCAAGCCCTGACTCACGGCCTGGGACCGGCTCCCCGGTGCGCTGAGCTTCCTGCAGCTCAGTGGTGACAGCAAGAACTTTCAGGGAGACCTTGTGCACTCCTGAGTTTTAAGCCAGTCAACACAGTGAAATTACATTTCTCATTTTGCAACTGCTCTGCAAATAACTCCAGCTAATTTTCATTATGGTATGTAAATGAAGTCTTTAATAGATTTTCACAGGTACCTTGGTATCTGGTTGCCGGTGCGTTTGTAAGCGGTATGGATTTAAGGATCTTGCGAGTAAGCAATTCTTACCTGTGTTGGACAGTAACTTCGTGGCTTCCAGCACCTTCTCAGTGTAGACTCCAGGTTCGTAGTTATCCATTTCAGAAGTGACAACGTGAATGACTCTAGCAGCACGTCCCCGAATGGCACCAGCTGTGCGGTCTAAACCATCAACATCTTTTTCTTGGAGAGCAATGACACATTTGTTTACGTCTTCCAAAATATGATTCTCTGGTGGTAAAAGAAGAAGGATTTAGACAGTAGTATCTTCTTTTCTGTTGCAGTCATCAGCATTGCAGTCTCTCGGTTGTGACCTGCTCTATAAAACCTCCATCGGAATGCTGTAAAGCATTAATTTTTAAGCTTGCTATGACCAGCAAACAGCTGACGTTCCCCACCAGGTGTCAAAAGCCCCATCAGTCCATTCCCCTACTGGCATCCACACTTCTTGTCCCTGTTTGTCCTTGATTTTACCAACAGAAAACCTGAGTTCAGCTGAATTCTCCCCTAATGTGTTTCTTTCCATAATTCCTCCCCTGGACTGCCAAAGCCCTTATTCCAAATATTTGCAAGCCACTCCCCCATCATTCCACACGTGTGGGGCAATGAGGCACCTCCCCAGTGCCACACCTAATCCACCCAGCGCTCCAATAGACCGGGACATTTGTTGCACGTTTCTAGCTTCCTACCTAGTGTTTTCCTACAACCACACATGTACCATCAGAGAATATTAAACTGTTAGTCCTCCATTCAATTTTAAGGCACACGCAGTGATTTACGCAGAAAGCGTTCCAGCGACAGAGTATTCATTGCCTCTTAAGAAAACAAAAAATAAAGCCAAGACCTCGGTTTGTAATTTACCTTTAGAACACACATTTTCTTTTTTACAGAGAGATATTTTCCCCGTTTATCAGGTCCAAGAAGCCCAAAATGAGTAAAAACTCCTAAGAGATTTCTGAAGATGCCTAAAGAAGTTGGGATCCTCGTTTGGGGAAACCTACCCAAAAGGTCTTCCAAACTCTGTTCGAGACCTCTTTGATGTATCAGTACCAACGCTCCGACGCTGCCATCCAGCATCACCATTCCGGCTGCTTGGTAAGAAACCAACTTGGAAACGTTTCTGCTCTGTCACTTAAAACAGTTTCCAGCGTTACTTACCATTGACTTAATCGTCCTACAGTGCCAATCCGTGCCACTGAAGTGGCTTTTATTCCCTACACAGGTAGTAAAAGAGCCATTTTGCAAGAGTTTGTAGAGATGAGAAGCACATAGAGTTGACTGATAGAGGATTTGTATAAACTGGCTGAAAGGATGGCTGCTGGAAGACTTACGCTTAATTTACATAAAATTAACAGAGCCAGGTGCAATATTGCGAGACTCCTGTAAGTGACCTGGACAAAAAACACACTTGTGAAATACCTCTGAAGCAACTCAGCCTGAACAAGTTCAGCTGAGGGCAGGATGTGGCCCTAAGAGAGAGAAGCGCGAGTTCATTAGTGATTTGACAAGTCAGTGAGCAGGCAGCCAAGGTACAAGAGCTTCAGCAAGGAGCACACGGAGTTTCGGTATTTAAAGCAAGAGGCAGACATCCCTGCAAGCTGCAACAGTAAAAAGAAAAAGCATCGGCATCGGGCCAAAACACAGACTGTTTATTGCTTGAATTCCTTAACGAATAAATTAAGCCACAGACCATTTAAAAGCCTCTTTGGATTATAGGAACTTTAATAAAAGGCACGGCCAAAATGAAGATGAATATTTAAATGGCTGCTGATCATTTAATATCTTGCAGATGCGAAGTGGCCAGAAAGACACTTCTAAGGAACGATGACCCCCCCACCGGGCAGTCTGCGAGGGGCCCCGGGGAAGCGCAGCACTGTCAGGTGCATCCGCTCCGGTTAGACTCTCCGGCTGGACGATAACAAATGAGATTTGACACCGTTCTGTGTGCTTGTATATACACACGCGGCTACCTGTCCTACAGGCATATGGAGCACAAGCGTCTGGCACCAAACACCATCTGCCGAGGCTGGGGTGGCAGAGCCCAGGAAATGCTGACGCACGGGTTCACCGCCAGCACCTTCGGGGAGGCGATAACGCCGTCCCGCATCAAAGCTACCAGCCTTCCTGCTGCTGCGCTGGAGACAAATCTCACGAGAATATAACACTAGAATAGCACTAGAATATAACATCGAATGGAACACGGGCAACGGCAAAGGGATCTTGTCCTCCTGAAATAACAATAGGGAAAAGATGGCATGGTTTGACAACAAGGTAGGAGGGTAAGAGAAAAGACATTTTTTCCAATAAAGATGATTTTTAGAACAAACAAGGAAATACAGAAAACTGTGAGAAGCTAACAGAATTAAAAGTCCCCCACAACTGTCAATCCCAAATCCACCCCCACCAAACGCCTTCCACCTCCACCCAGCTTCCCCATTAAAGGGATTAAGAAATCCTTTCCCAAACTTCCTAAGAGTCTGGGGGCTACAGGAGCTCAAGACCTAAGAGAGACAGCCAGGAGATAAAGCCACAGACGCAAAAACGTAATAAGACCCCTACGGAAGGTCTTAGAACAGTTTCCATGCTGGCCCCTCTCTCGACAAGGAAGACTGGAGGAACCCAGTCCAGCTGCAGTGCCAGTAGACACAGTTATGGAACAAACACTTGCGAGTTCGTACACTGGTAAATACAGTATTCATCTTGTAATGAAGAAGGACAATCATCGGGCCCACGCAATATTCATCCGGAGGCTCTTAAGACGAATTAGCTCCGCTGTGATGGACAGTCTCTCGCGTAAACCTCTGTCAGCGGCACAGGAACAGAAGGCAGCAAATGGAATGATTTTTTTAGAGGGTTTCAAAGGAGATCCAGGTAATTTCAGAACATTCAATTTGACAATTACATAGCACTATCAGCAACTGCTCTAAAGAACAGAGATAGTGGGCACACAAACACACCCAGAGTGCTTAGGGAAGGCACTGACGAAAGGGGAAGAATTACAGATGATACAGAAGAGCTTTGAAATGAGGAATAATGAAACAGGCAAAGACTCAGCAGTCAAGAAAGAGATGACTGACTAAGTGTACGACAGAAGTCATACATGAAGAAAGCGAGTAGGGAAAAAAACCTCTTCACCATCTTCTGCTACAACTAGGGGCATCAAATGAAGCAAACAGGCGACCCTGGAGGTTCTTCACACAGAGCACAGTTAAGCTGTGAATTTTGCACAGGATGATGGAGATGCCAGTGGTTTATAATGGTGGGAAGAGCAACTACCACAAGCTTAAATGAGAATAATCTGTCAAGGACTGCTCAGTAGATAGCACCTCTGATGCTGGAGCTCCCTCAGCTGCAAATCACTCATGGTTCAGAGCGTGTAGTCTTCATCTCTACATCTTCAGTCTACAGCACTCCTCCATTATTAATCTCCCACGCGTTGCCAATTAGCCACTGCTGGACCGTTGTCTGAACTCAGCAAGGCCTTTCTCGTGCCATGCCCTCCACAAAATGTTGTCACCTGCACACTTATCTGCAGTACTGCGTTTAAGGATCCTTATTCTTGTACAATATTCTGCTGTTGTCTAAATCCAACATCTCTTTCACCAAGCCTTTACTCGTGCATAATTAATACAATTCTGTAGCACAAGTGGAACAATGAAGCAAATGCTTCATGAGGGACAGCACAACATTGCAGGAATGTATATACACACACAGACCCACAAGGGCACTTTTTAATTCCGCTTACATCCCAGTTAATAACTGATAAAACCCTGCTATGCGCAAACATCCTAATAACCCCAAATGGAACCTGGTATAAATCATACTTGTCGCAATTTTATCCAAAGAGACGTTTAGACTTTTAGCAGGCGAATTGGAGTTGCGGCATCAATATAGAAAACATTTATCAAAGTTCAAACAATACTTAAAGCAATAAATATTTCCCTCCCATCTCACTGATAACTCAGCACATACGAATAATTGCTGAATGCACTCGAGCACCTGAAGTAGTCTCCTACTACAGCATTTCCATGGCATCCTTTCGGGTGGCAGGCGCACACTCGAGGTGAACTGTCTCGTGAGTCAAGCTGTCACTGCCTCAGGGAGCAATAAGCGCTCCCGTCTTATTGCCAAGCCCTTGAAACTCTTCGGAGCAACTCAGCAGCGGGCCAGCACCAGAACCTGTCCCCCAAAAGCAGAGTCCCCATCTCCTCGGATGACCTACATGAGGACGGAGAGCTCCACCCATCCGCAGCCACAAGGGAAATACAGTAAGGCAGCTTCATACAGACTGCGCTTTCACAGACTAACAGCTTTTTCTCTTTGAAATGTTTGGTACACTTGTGGGCAAACTCCAAGCAGAGCTGTGAACTTCAGCGCACAATTCGCTCTCAATACATTTCCCCAGAAATAGGCTCCTCGCAGCTGGGCGATTTCAACCACCGCTGCAACGCCCAGCGCGCAGACACAAAGAACTAGGACATTCGATTACCTAATAAGTTAACTCATTGCAAAGAAAATTGTTTTTCAGAACCCAGGGACCCACAAGACAACATGTATGATAATACAGGTGACTCACCATAGAAACATTACTTGGGGGGGCCTTGTTTGTTTGTTTTGCTTTCTTTCTTTTTTTAATATTAAAAAAACCCCACGGTCTTTTAGTTCAGACCTACAAGTTTTTGTCTACATTTCCTTCATGTTATGAAGGAAAATGTCTACATTTCCTTCATGATATGTTCACCTTGTACTTCTGATGCCACACATCTTCCTGTGAAATCTCTCTTTACAACCAGAGTTTTTAGGTCACTTGAGATGCCCAAGCCTGTTTGCAGCAGGAAAATTAGACCCTCAGTTTGTAGTGGTAATTTGCAAGCGCTATTGCAGAATTAGAGGACGTGGAAATAAAAATGTCCCCCTTATTTCTAGGTGACAGCAGCCAATAGTGGGTCTTTATCAATGATGCTGATAAAACAGATTATCTCAGCAAGCACTTTGCCAAATGGAATTATTAATCTATTATAATTACCTAATCTTTTTTAAAAACTTCAAAAAAACTTCACTAAAGGTTAAAAATATTTACAGAACACCTTCTATAGGAACAGTTTGATTTTAATTAACTTGCATGACTGTAGTTTGATACTCATTTGTATTTACATAAGAAGAGTCTACAGTGAAGTGAGGGATCGTCTTTTTGCATAGTTCGTAAGTTGAACAAAAACATATTCTATTTGCCCTGATGTTACCGGTGAGGTTTGTCTCTGGTAGCTAGATGGTAATTCTTCAGTAGCTCAGCTCGCAATTCAACATCTGAGACATAAAGTGTCGTTCGCTATGTTTAAGCTGATCTGTCTACTGACACGTAAATATATACATTTATGCATGCACACGCCGTTAAGTGCAATGACAGGTTTCTAGAGTACCTGCTGAACTAAACTATCACTGCTTTCACACTATAAAAATACCTCTTCTCCTTGTGCCAAGATCTCCTGCTCTGTTTTCACACCTCGCTCAGCAGAAGACGACGCTTGTCAGGTGATGCGTACCAACACCACTCCTTCCAAACCCCCGAGAAGACTCCAGAACACGTGTAGAAACCACTCGTTTCCAGGAACAAGCTCAGTTACGACAATGATTATTTCTGAGATCAAACCCCCCATTACCTGATACAGCCAGGAAGTCATCGATGGAAGTGATGTCATCGACAGCATCCGTCAGCACACGGACTTGCTTCTCCCACTGCTCTTTGAAGAGATCCATGTTTTCCTGAGCCAGCTTGCTTTGGGGTTTAGCAGCCAGAGCCAGTGCAGCATTAATGACCTGCAAAACACCTCTGAATTTTTAAAACATACCCTTAACGAAACAATTAGCTTCCATATGTTTACCCAATGAAATCAACAGCAAACAAAGCAAGCTTAAAAAGTTTTCAGGAACTTGATGTTCAAACACAACACTGTTTATTCTGTTGCTCTCACATTCAACTTATACCACTTCCACATTTATTATCGTTAGTTATTACATGCAAGAACACTTGGCAAGTATTCACACAAGCTAGCTTCACCTTTCTTTAACAGATCATGTTAAAAAGGTGTTGCTTTCTGAGTGCAGGTTGTGTTGTTAAATATTTTAGACAGGATGACATTTAGTACACTGGAGGCTGCATTTCCTAAGCTACTGGCCAGAACTTGAGAAAAAAGGTCAAAAAAGGATTAAACTTACACAGTCTGAAGTAGAAACAATATGCAAATGCAGAATTAAAGATAAATTTTGTATTTATCTTCTTTTCCTTAAAGCTGTACTCTGTACCTTGTCAGTAATTGTTGTAGTACCTTTGGATTTCTATTATGGCTGTGGAAGAACTAGATTAGCCAGGGAACAGGAGGAGAGGATACTATTTGACATTCCTCCTGAACAACCCCCTAGTAATTTTCTTCAAACCCTGACACTGTAGTTTCCTCCAGATCCTTGTTTTTCTAAGCAGAATCAATGCCACACGTACTGCTGGGCAACCAAGTTTATGCTGTGCCACCTGACTGGTTGGTTAAATGACTAAAATAAGTCTCTTTGGGTGTGGGAAGAAAGGAACCTCAAAAGCCTGCTCCTGCTCTTGCTGCACTACGCTCCAGCAGAATGACCTGGGAACACGCCAGGCGTGAGAAACCATCCGTAGTCAGACCGACGTGACAATCCTAACTTTATTTTCAAACACCTGAGAGTCACAGCTAATTAACATTTAAGTTCAATGAGTAATTTTTCTTCACTACTTTAGGACCGTATTAATTTCACACAGTTGCCGAACAAAACGCGCAAGCACCAGATGTTCCTGGTTTTCCAAAACCTACTTTCTCTACCTGCTTCATCTAAAGGTGTCACAAAGCATTACAAAAAATATATAACTCACTAAACACAGAAATGATGGCCATGTCAAACGTATCACGATGGCACTGAATGAACCAGGGAGGAGAAGCGAGGCTGATTCACCCAAGGGATGTTAGATATTAGCAGGAAAATCCACAGAAAAGCTATGCTGCTCCCCACGCTGCCATCCTGCCTCTGGAGATGGAGGCTGCAGGTCTGGGTCACAAATCAAAACGATCTCGGTGGGTTTGATAACACAGACAAATGCGAGAAACAATTTGGCATGAGCGGCGATCTGTTCAGGAGACCTGCGGGGATGAAACGCGCCTCTGAACCCTGGCAATAACGCCAGTGCCCCCGTCCTTCATGAAGAGTGTGGGGTCCCCCGCTGCTCCCCCTTCCTCAAACCAGACCCTGAAGTCCCCCCTTCCACGGAGGCAGCTGCAGTAATCAGGATGTCCCTTCAGGGAGAGACCTGCTGCCAGCCATGGTGCACGCTACTCTCTTACCCTCATGCGAGCCGTTACGATCGTGGTTCTCAAACCCTGGAAGGCCCAAAAAAAAAGCCTTGCAACACCCAAGAAAATAACATTTAAAAATTTAAAGCCAAACAGAGATAGAGGTTTTAGAAAGGGAAACCCGTCCTCTGCTCAAAAGCCCTGCTTCTTAAGTCTAGCTGACACCGTTTCTTGCCCCAGTCTGCTTGATGTAATGAATTATCCACTTATCCATCAAAATCTAGATATCCCAAGTTTTATGAAGGTGAATCTAAAAAACAAACGTCTTGGAAACAAAAAGAGTAAAAGACACAACGCTCCAGGAATCTGCTCCCAGCTTTTATCCTGCTAGTAACTGTAACTACTCAGATAGAGACGATGGCGATACCAAGGGTCAGGACATTTTCTCCTGCTCTCTTCTAGCTGCTTGGCTAATATCAGATATGAAAATATCCTTTAAGCAGTGAGACAGGTCAGCATTAACGTCGAAGGAACATATGGCCTGTGTACCTGCGTGACGCGTGTCTGGACAGCAGCAGCTGTCTGAACAATTCATCTTTGCCAACAGCACACGTCCAACCCCAGATGCCCACGTCAAGCAACCCTTCACACGCGATGGAAGAGCTGTCGTAAGACAGAGGGCTCTGCGAGTGCTCAAGAAACTCAAACAGGGCATCATCACCAAATCCAAACGCAGGAGGCACGAGCTGCACCATCGTCTTCCAAACCAGCAGCTTGTACAAAAAAACCCCTCCGTATTTCAGTAAAAAAACGTGCGGCCAAGGCAAGCATTTAAAAACAATGGCCAAGAAAAACTAGCATGTCAGATCTCCCTCACAAGCAGCCAGCAGCGGTAGAAGCGAGGACAACCTGGGGTGGAAACGGAAGGCTCTCAAGCGTCACTGTGGAACTAAAGGCAAATCCACAGCTTGGGGAACCCACGCAGGTATGTGTGTGCTCAGGAAGAAATTCAAGACGGCAGATGCAGCCCCACAGTCCTTTTTAGTAGCACTCACTCGAGCTCCGTGTGCAAAGTGGTTCCAACATCCCATTTTAGTAGGGGCGATCAGATCCTTCACTCTGCCAAATATCTACAGCTTCGTATTTATGTGGGCAAGTTGTCCTGGACGTGTCTCACACATCTGCTTGGGGTAATGTCCCAGGGATTACCGACAAAACCCTGCAAATGCTCTATTCGAGGAAATACGCTCTTACATGATGCCTGGTATCCGGTACAGAGCGACTGATTTATTTTCCAACAGATGCTTCGACAGACATGGGAAAAGGACAGGGATGATGGATCTTAAATAGTCTGTGTATATAGAAAGAACATGATTCCTTTATTATCTAAAAATGAACACTTGGGGGGGGAAGGAACTGATTAAAGTTCACTATTGCTTGTCCAAAAAACATGAAGCATCGGGCAATTAATTTAAAATATGAGTAACTCTTACAGGAAGGAGGTATATATAGAGAGTTAAAAAAAAATGGGAAGAACACAGCCAGACTACCTGAAGTGTAGCTGCTTCCATGTAAAACATTTGGCAAATTCAGGGAAATATTCTGTATTTCAGAGTTTTTCAAAATGCTGCCAGAGTGCTGTGATCGCAATGACTCACTGAAGTCATACAAAGAAAAGAATCAAACAGGGACATTTTGAGACTATCCAGAAGGAAATGAAGCATGGCAAGAAAACACACTATTTTTATCGGTGCTTTGTTTCATGTAGTAATTGCAATGTTCAAGTCAGACAGCCCTACGCTCGATAACGCGGTTCCAGCGCGTTACTTGGAGCTGCTCTCCTCTGCCTCCCGGCTTCCCGCAGCAGCAGCCAGGACTTGGCAACACACCCCTGATATCCAGGAGGTTTGGAATTCAAAAAGACTTGCAGTTGATGGCTCAATCTATACCTCAAATCCTCTTCTCAAGTCTTCCATTGGAAGAACCTGTGCTTTTTTTTGTTTGTTTGATTTTCCCCATCAAAACTATGTATTTATATATTTATATCTTTGCAGGGCAGAATTCTCCCAGGTTCCTTGAAGACCTTCTGGGCAAAGCACCCTGACTTACAAGACTGCAGCTGCTTTGCCCAGAAGCTCTCTTAAAAAGCACAGCTATTCCAGGACAGAAAACATCTTAACCTTAGATATACTTGTGGGTAAATAAAAGCCTTAATTTTCTTAGGCTTAATTTAGGACGGTTTGGAGCCTCACCTTTATAGCTCCCCATCTGAAAGACCAATAGAGGCTAGATAGACCACGCTCTTCTACACGGTGGTGTTCTAACAAAGAAGAGCTCTGAGCACTTGGCTGGCACGGCCAAAGGAAGAAATATCACTAGGGAGGAGGAAACTATCCCCTATTTATTTTGCACTGCAATCCCTACCTGCTCTGTCTCGGTGCACACCATGCCTGCAAGCCACATACCTCACCATTTCACTGGCTGGAAGCACTGGTTTTTGGCCTCGGACTTCTTGATAGGGACTATCTGCTCTTTAGAGGAGACTCTTCTTTCTGCAGCCGGTTTAACTTCGCTCTCTTTCCTCTCGTAGTGGTTTTAGGATGCTAGTTGTGCCGCAACAAGGAGGACTTTTTCAGTTTCAAAAGGTGTGAAACAAACAGCCCTCTCCCCTGTCCTCAGTACACACCTTTTTTTTCCAACCAAAATATCCGCAATTCCTAAAAAAAGTCACTTGTTTTTTCTTTTTAAAAGCTTTTAAAAGCTTTTTCTTTTTAAAACCTCTTAAGAAGAACTTAACTTACCATCTCTCTTGTGGCATTTGGGCAATGAGTTGTAAAGTAGCTCCATGGCCTTCAAATCTAGGCTACTTTGTATTGGCAAAAAAAGCCCCCCAAAACCTCAACCCTAGTAACACAAGCACCCACCGTCAGCTGTCACCTCAGGGGCAGAGGAAAAAGGGGCACACACAAACCCAGCCCCAGCTGGGTTGTGAAAATCAGTTTTATCCTGGAGCAGGTGAAAGGGAGCTTGTCAAGCTGAAAGCAGGAGCGAGTTTGCTTTGGGAAGAAGATCCGAGAGCGACCAAGGGCAGAAGCAGTGATCCCAGCTTTGCCTGGGATAAAAGACCGAATCTTTTATTCATCCTGGCGAAACGTGTAATTGCCCCACACGGTGCCCCTCATTTGCTCCACTTGATTGCTGCCCCACGGAGCCCTCCTGTTGTCAGAAGGACTAGTTGTAAGGCAGAAGCAAAAGTAGGACTCTCAAATCTGAGCTTTCCAAAGGGTCAACAAATTGAATTGATGACCTTACTACCAAAGCTGCCACGCCAGCTGAGCCCCATCAGGACTCCCCCTGCTCAGGTGGATTTTAACACCTGTATTTTTCTGTATTCAAGAAAGCATAGCTTGTTCACTGGCAGTTTGTAAGAAGCCGCTCATAATTTAATTTTACATACGCCAGATGCCGAAGTTACCTCCAGCGTTCACCCTACTCATGTCTCTCGCCCTGCTCCTAATTGCATTTTGCTCCGAGTGGAAAAAAGGGTTCGTAAGCAGGACAGTTAAGTCGCTTCCGGTTACATCCAACCCCAGGTCCACAGCCACATGTCTACGTGTGCCAAGCCCCTACATACTTCAGTACAGCAAAAAGCACTCTGCGGACTCTGATGAGCTGAAATGCCTGGAAGCAAAACATACAGAAGATTGTTTTGCACTTTCTCTAGCTATAATGGCAGTGACCAGCAAGTGTACGGAGGCTGATGCACCAAAAGGAGGAACAGTTTGCTTTGATTTCCAATACTTTGTTGCAATGCATAAAAGGCACTTTGAGCACTTTCCTGCAAGTTACGCAGAGAGAGTGCAGCAGTCTCAGCAGATATTTACTCCTGTTGGTACGGTGCTATAATGACCCACACATACACACTTCTACTGGAATAACATGACCTTTTCTAGTTTAGCACATACCACTGTCAAAGGATTTACTATTTGCATATTGCGTAGAGATAATTACACTATCAACTTCTCCACATACTGAAAAAGCGTTTTCATTTGTAGCTGAGGACTGATATTATAGTACCAGTCCATGTAGAAGCCGCAAGAATTTTGATGCCATTCGTTTCGGTGTCCATTTGTGTTGCTTCATTTTGCATTTCACTGGCTCCAAGTGCTGAAGCTTTGGGGGTTTCGGGGACTCTGTGTCTTTTCTGGAAGCTGTTCTGCGACTGCACTCCACAGATCATACTATGCCTGCGATGAAAACACAGGGTCCTTACACACCGACGTGTCTCTTCCTATAGAATTCAACCAGTTTCTCTTTTCTTCTTTTTAATGCCATCAGTAAACCGCTTCAGTTTCTAATATTGTTTCTTTGATGGCCAACTCCTGTCCTGTGCTGGCTCTTCTTCACAGGAAGCCTGCATGATACAAAACTCCAACCCAAGCGTTAAGTGGTTTTTATGTATATGTAAGTATTTCTACTCAATGCCAATAAAATGTTTCCAGCACCTGCAATTAAACAGTCTGGAGACAGATCTGCTAGTTAGCACAACCAAAAAAAAAATCTGACAGTCTTTCAAAGAGAAGAAAAAAGGGGACAATCGTTTGATATTAAGTCTTTACTGGAAGGAAAATGAAGTTATCTCCTCCTCCAACAGCCTCCAGGGAATTGGCAGTAACTGAGGACTCAAGGAGAGAAAGTCTGCCGGTCACGTGTGGGTTTGGTTGATTTGAGGGGGTGGATTGGAGGGTGTTTTTTGTTCCTCTAAGACACGGCAACTTTTAAACAAAAGTTTTTGTGCTATTTAGAACCTCTGCATGGGATTCCTTATGCTTTAGTATTGTGTCTATCTGTGTCAGTAGGTGTGATCGGCATATGTAACCGTCTGCCTCATCAGAAATCTATAAGCAGCAAATGGCTTTTGAAGCATTTCAAAATTGGAATGTTAAGGATGTGGAACAGCAATTATTAAAATGCAAAGTTAATATGAGAAAAGCCAATTTCTTTTTTATTAAAAGTGTAATTTAATCCAAGAATTAACTGGAGTCTGTTTAATGGGCTAACACTTGATTGTTGTTACGAGGGGACGGTGAGCTACGCCGAAGACACTGTCTGTGCAACGGCAGGTACGGAGGGAGCCTGGATCGGACAGGCAGAGACTGCCCGTGCCCTCCCGAGGTTTGTAACGAGGATGAGCTACTGGGGCAGCAGAGGAGAAGGGCAACCAGCACCGGCTCAGTGCCAGCCCTGCCTTACAGAGGGGAGAACAGGTCCTGCCTGTCCACACCAGGGAGGTGAGGGTCTACCCTGCTCCTGCAGCCCACTTCCCAGAAGATCAGAGAATCCCAGAATCCCCGGGGTTGGCAGGGACCACCAGAGAGCATCCAGCCCAACCCCCTGCCAGAGCAGGGACACCCAGAGCAGGTGGCACAGGATGGGTCCAGGCAGGTTGGGAATGTCTCCAGAGGCAGAGATCCACCTCCTCTCTGGGCAGCCTCTGCCAGTGCTCTGCCACCCTCAAAGCAAAAAAGTTTCTCCTCACGGTCAGATGGAACTTCCTATGGTCCAGTTTGTGCCTGTTCCCTCTTATCCTGTCACTGGGCACCACTGGAAAAAGACTGGTCCCCTCCTCCCGGCACCCTCCCTTTAAGGTTACGTGATGAGTCTCAAGGGCAAGCAATGTGCTCCAGCTCTTGCTGGCAGAAGCAAACACCCAGCCTGACAGAAATTCTAATCCATAATTATTTTCTAAAACTCCCAGCCTGACTGCAATTTGATTAAAAGTCTATAGATGAACTTCATGGAGGATTTAAAGAATAAGAAAGTCAACATATAGCTGGTAAAAGCAGCTGCACGTGACAGCAGACTGTCACATCAAAAGGCCAGAGCAACACTTTCCTTTCAAGAGCTGTACGGGGGCATTTGCACTGCTGCTTTCTAAACACCTCCAGCTTGTATGATCCGAAACACTCCTCTGGTTAAGCTCTCAGACATCTTTAATGCAAAATGCTGTTACAAAACAGCTTTTGCAGGCTCCCAAAGCAAGTACTTCTTGGAAACAGAACTCAGAAGCCAGAGTTACGAGCAAGGATCCAGGTTTTCAAGTCGAGATAAACAAAATCTTTCGCTAATTTACCATTGGCAGGCTCTGTGTTTAGCAAGAAGGCAAAGAAAACTTCCCCCAGCGCTCCGCTAGGCAAACAGAAGCGCAGGCAACCATTCCAAGCATTTCACAGCAGTACTTTTCCATTTCCATTATGAAAGACATCTTCAGAACAATTTCTTTGGGGGGAAAAAAACCAAAAAAACCCAAACTCATTTAACTGTAGCGATGGAGGACTTTCCTTCCTTCATCTTAACCCACTACAGACAGGCCTGTTTGCCCCACCACCAAGCAAGGCACGGAGCTGCAGGACTGCACGTAACTGCTGCGAGGTGCCGGACAAAGTTGTTTCACTTTCAGCAATGCATGTCCTCTAAAAAAAGAGAATTCAGGCAGACACACAAGTCAAGGATTCATGAAGAAAAACACCAGTTATCCCCTAACGCTGCCTTATTTCTCCCCTGTGAGCCCGGCTTAGCACAAGCCGCCCAGCTGGCTACTACGGAGCGTGCACAGCTCTTCCTAACAGCTCCTCCTGCACCATCAAAAGGGAGCTCTAAATATCACATTAAGTCTTCAATTTTGCATCAATTTCTGCGTTAATTGGCTGGGGGCTCACAAACAGGAAGGATGATGTTACTCTTGAGGAAGAGCTGATTTTCAGTAACATAGCCCCACTAAACAAGTTTAACTGCTTGCTTTCTTAGAGAGTTTTCAAATGAAAGATTTTCTACATCTTCTTTCCTCAAAGAACTAAATTTCAAACCTGAGAACATCAGAAATCCCGTAGGTGACATTGGCAATGAATGAATTCTTGTCCGTACCGACAAAACTTCCAAGTTTTCCCTCCCCAGTTTGAAGTGTTGCATGTTCCTTACTCCTGCTGCTAGTTCAGAGAGGTTAGTTATGGCAAAAGATTGAATAACTGCTCTATTTGAGATACAGCTTTTATAATTAACTCTACAGATTGATTTCTGCAGAAATCATTCTTTAACCAGGAGTTCCCTACTCCCAGAATGGCCACTACTCAGCTAAGCTATTTAAGAGGTTACCTAGGGACTTACTCAAGTGCATTAAATTTCAGTTTCATCCTTTCAACCACAGCAATACCTTGAATTAAATTTCATACATCATATTTCTGTGTGATATTGATATATTCGCTTGAGTTTCAGAGACTATTGTAATTACTGATTGACTTGACTCATTTCAAATCCAGCATCGTCCTGGAAAAATACCATCTAAGTAAAAAAAAAAAAGGCAGATAATATTGGATTAAATCTGTATTTTATGCCTAACTCATACGTTTGTTCAGCACAGCCACTTAAAAGGATTCAAGGATTCTCATCAGGAATAAACCGCTAAGTAAACAGATAATTGTCTAAAAAAGCAAATAAGCCCCCACTATGCTGTTTTTTGTATCTAGAAGGATTTAAAGATTATACAGAATAGTCAAAGTTTGGGGCCCGTTCAGTAACACAGTTAAGGAGGACGAGTGCGCCGCATCACTCAGCCTGACGTAAGACAAACTTCTGTGTTTTTAGGAGAAAACACAGATGCCATTTGTAAAGCAGTTTAGACAGGTGCCCCAATTATCTCTCAGGATTCACAACATGTTTGAATACTCTTAGAGCATTAAAGAATCAACCAGAGAACACGTAATGCACCATAAAAGCACTTTTTCAAGTGCTATGAACATCTTTAGTGTCATTTACTAATCTTGGTGACGACCCTGAAATTAAGGCAAGGCTGTGCAGTGGAGCATCCAAAAGACAGGCTCGGAAGTTCCGATATGTGACCTTAGCAAAGCCAAAATCCAGCAGTTATAGGTCTCGTCCTTTTATAGATAATCAAAGCTTCCAATGCATGTTAAATGTATTATCCATAAACCCTCAAGTTAAAGGTTAACAACTGCCCTTCAGCAGACGCGACTACAGTTTAGTGACTATTGACTATAGTTTGTTAATTATTTCGTGTTGACTATCATGGTGTTTATTTTATAAAAGAGTAGATTTATTTAAATAGGCAGTTGTTGGAAAAACAAAGATAGTAGAGTTTGAAATACATACAATTTCAGCAATGGGAAAGGGAAAAACACCTCCACAGTCTTGGACAACTACCAGAAACATTTAGATTCAAAGAAAGTCAAACTTTCTTAAGATGATTATTTTCAAAAACATCAGCATTTGTTTGGAACAACATGTATTAGACAGCCATAATCTTGGACGTAACAACAACAAGAAAAATTATGTCCAGCCTAGTTGGCTACTTTAGGAAAGGGCAAGCCCTTATACCAGATAAGATGTATTTTTAAAAGCTTTTTCTTCCCCATGCTTGGTTCCAACTGTAAAAATTGACCGCAAAGAACTGCCCAGCCAATGCAGCTGACACACCAGCTGCAGAGTCTGATCTGGGAGTGGGAAGATGTCATCCACCCCAGGATGACAAAAGGCCCACGGATAATGTGCCTGTCTTCACCTATTTAATAGCACTGTTACCTAAAAGTAGTAGGAAAGGTAATATAGTACTGCTCTTCACACTATTTTCACCTGTTACCTCAAAATTCCCCTCCTGCTGAGGCAGGTACAAGCATACATAACCTCTCTTCCACTCAACGCATTTTAAAAGGTCCAATATATATGGAAAAAATCAGAACAAATTCCAAATAATCCTGAGACAATACACATTATTTTCATAAAATGCCATTTGACCAATTTTTTGGAGTACGTATTTTATATTAGCTCCTTGTTAACACCAACAGCTTATTTATAGGTTTCAGATCTGAATTTTCTGTTGCTTAAAAAAAGAAGTAAATTACAAGAATTGAAAGTGCACTCTAGTCTTCAGGGGTTCATCACAGTATCTAGTTGTTGACATTTAAAACATCAGGGCTAGCAAAAAAGATAGTCTAGTGCTTGTATAAACTTAATTTCCTTGTTTCCATTAAAACGTTATTAATTAATAGGTAGTCTCAGCCACGTTTGAACTCTTCAGGCGTAGCCAGCTTCCTCTGATCTTACCACATCGTGCAGATTTTTTTGACATATTTATATCTTAGGCAAAAAAATAATTTATCTATAATTTATTTTACAGCGTGCACAGAAGCAGTGGTAGCGTCTTTACATCTTCCTGCAACACGGACACGCACAGTAAACCATTGCAGCTTCACCAGTTTACTGTCTCGCAGGTTACTACAATATCCTGGCCAAATGAAATTGAGCTATTATGTAAAAAAAAAAAAAGAGCCATTTGTATCTTTGTATCACTAACTACTCTGTCACGTATTTTAAAATTTCTAAGTCTTGATGCCTATGCTGCATTTTATTCGCTACATATATTAAAGAAAAAGTCAAGTTCTGCAGCAAGTCCACAGACAAGACACTAAGAGGCCAGATGATGTACTAAGCAGGACCAGTTGCCCAACTTATTAGTTGCTGAGCTCTTACGTTCTTACGCTCTTCATTACCTGGGGACACAGGGCTTCAAGCTGGCTGGCTGACATGCGAACCAATTTCACGCCTTCTTCGTTGTTTGAGATGGAACAGGCCAAGTTGGCAACCTGTGTCAGAGGTGGGAGAAGACAAAACGCAACCGTTAGAACTGGGTTTTATTTCTCTCTGTAGGAAACTTTTTACCTGCCCCCAACAACAACCAGTGTCCCATCATGGAATATAAAGCATCCGCATGCATTCAGTTCTAATCAATTTTGAAACCACTAATGAAATCTGTTCCTTTTCTAGCCATAAAATCGTAACACATCACATCGATCCTAAAACCACAGTCATTCAAACAAGGCAGACAGATCAGCATTACCTCTGATTCAGTTAAGGTCTCTCCAGTAAAAGGTACAAGAGCATCATTGGCAGCACTTGAAGTTACAGCTAAAAGCCCTCACTTGAGTGAGACAGCAGCAATCGCACGATTAAAAAAACAAATCCAGCTTGCATGCAGCTGAGGATTGAGTCTTCTGATGTCCATAAGTGTAGGGACGCTCCCTTTTTCTTGAAATGTTTCTACATCCTACTATGTGTCAACACAGAAGAACTTGGAGGCTCATCACGCAATTCCCCAGTGCAAGCAGTGCAGTGGTGTGGCAAAGCTCCGGCTGTTTGGCTGGTGTTGCACAGGGCGCCCCTCGGCGCCGGCATACGGGTATTTGAAGGCATCGGCTTAAACTACATGATGTAATACGTATCTAGTCAAAGACTGCAGCATCAGGCAGGTGTTCCTCCAGCCCTCCATTCGTGCCATGATTCACTGAATAAAAACATCTGCTGGTACAGGTGAAATCGAAGATTCATCCACATTTCTCCAAAATTTGAGCAGCATCTCGTGATGCTAAAAACTTTACTCCAAAACCTTGACCTGGTGCACAGCAGCATCCTTAACTAGGTCATCTTGAAACAGAGGACCTTTTGTAAACCCCCGCCTTTCAAGAGCACACGGGAAGGGGACAGCACAGAATTTTTTTGGTAATTGAAGACATTCCTCATATCGGAGCTACTCTCAGGGGAAGGAAGTCTGAAGTAAGCTACATTTCTTAGTTGACAGGTGAATGACAAGCATGTTATTCTGAGCCATTTGAACACAGAAAGCTGTAAAAATAGCACGAAGTGAACCGAGATGAACACTGAGTACTGTCCTTTCAGAGACAGAGCAACCTGCAAAACCCCCCCAGTAAATGTGCTCTAAAAGCGTCATCACCAGCCCGCAGATGCCCAGTAACACCAGTGAACCAGATTGCTCTGCATACTTCCCTCTATCAGCTGGGGAAATTCCATTCTCCCTTTAATTAAACTGCCCTGTGCATTTGTATACAAGCCATTTTGAAGTAGTATCTGCAGCTAGATCGTGTGCTTTTCCCTCTCCCCAAGCCATTCCCTTACGACAGATGTTCCCACACAGAATACATTACTGTCCCACAAACCATCAACTGCTTGCCAATATACTTGAATGCTGGTTTTCATCAATCCTATTACTAATTTTGGGACCCAAAAGTAAGTTCCTATTGCAAAGCGGATAGCCCCTTCCTCCCTCTGGTTCCAAATCAAGTTAAAGGACTAAAAAACCCCATGTGCCGTCAAGAAGAGAGGTAGGTTTCCAACAGCGAACGGCCAAGCAAACAGATGCAACGGCATATATTTGGATAAAAACAAACTGAAGTTGAGAAAAGATGATGAAGCATCAACAAGGCATAGAAAACTCTGCCAGCTTTCAGGTATATTAACGTCTTACTCCTCAACTTTCTTTTCCCTCAGCCTTCGTAGACAAGACCTACAAGTGAAGAGGTGGAGTTGCTGGAATTCTTCGGAGCCTTGCAAGGTGGTGCAGCTCGCACCCAGCGCATCCGCGGCTCTTGTCTCCCTCCTCTCTGCCACCACGTTTGCTGCAGTCCCCGGCACAGCTCCTCTCCGCGCGGCACCACCACCAAACAGCTGTGCTCCCGCTAACGCCCTGTCAGAAAGGGATTTTATTTTGAAGATAGGTTTCCCCACCCCCCCAGCCCTGTAGATTCGCCATGTCTTAAATCCCTCGCTCACAGCGAGCTGTAGTATATTACGCTTTTGTTTAGAGGCTCAAAAGAAAAAAAAAAGAAATTAAAAAAAAATATATCAAAAGACAATAAGATGCCATGATTTAAGAGTCAAATAAAGATTTTGCTGTTGTTTTAAGCACAGGTCATATTTTTGAGAAACACCAGTTTGCCAGTATTTTTTATGGTCCATATTTTGACGTCGTTTCTGCCTCCGCAGCAGCAGTTACAATCTCTAGGAGCGAGGAGAACACAAAACTCTATTGAGTAGGGGCTGAATAAAAGCGACATTGAAGCACTACAAAATCAGCCTCTCCGATATCTGGAGATGTTGTGCTCTCTCTCAAGCCAAGTGTGATGAATCAAGCGCACAGAAACCCCGCTCTGTCTGAATACAGAGAGGCAAAGAAGTTTATAATTGAGTGTCCCCGCCTCGGGACGATGAAATTTTGCTTTTTTGCACAGTCATTTTTGAACAGTCATTTTTCTTCTGAATACCTCACTGATGGCAATTCTTCTTTAGAAATGGCCCGCCTGGGACTGCCAACCTTTATGAAAGAAGCGTGTGTGCTCCCTTGACTGAGGGTCTTTGGCAGTTCAAGACAATCCAACTGTTGGCTGCCACATCCCATCCTACTGCTGCGTCTCCAAATCTCAACACTTCATTTCAGCGTGCTCGTCCAAAAGACAGCTATTCGCTTTGGCGGATCAGTGGCTCTGCCAGATTAGCACACAAAACTTCCCTGCAAACTACTTGCTGAAGATCAGAGGGAAGCAGGGATGGGGCAGCAGTGGAGATGACTTTAGAGCGCTGCAGGACATGGCCCTAAATTCAGAGCAATCCAGGATTTACTGCACCCATGGGAAGCACTGTCGAACTACTGGAGAACACTCACAAACCTACGTAAAATCTGAAATTTAAGGAGAGCTATGTCAACTAATTAATCAAGTCGTAAATGACATTACAATGAGGTATTTTGAATTGTCATTAATTTTCAGGTGCGTGAATTCTGACACTGCATGTAACAGCAGAGGTGGATTGTATGATTAAAAAAATAAATTTTTAAGTACCTGAAAGCACCCATCATCAATAACTCTTGTGTGATATTTGATAAATCACTTTAAACTCCCCGTCTGTAGAGAGGACAGGGTACTGCCAGCCAGTTATTTGACAGGTACACACAATACACAGGATTTTGCAGCCGAGATAAAGCTCAAGTAGCACCAAATTTGTTTTAAAGCGTGCAGTGCACTTGAAAGCCTTATACAATTCTAAAACTTCCAAATAAAATGAAGCACCTCAAGCAAACAAAAATTCCCCTTCAATGTAAATGAGATGGTTTCTGTGTGTCTCCAACAACGTGGCTGACCGACACAGTAAGTGGTCAGACTTGATTGAGAAAAAACACTTGTGCTTGAGAGCAAACCAGCAATGGAATCCCCGCTGCATTTGTTCATTCCGGCCATTCAATATCACCAAGGCCCTTCACACAAGCGCTACTGGCAGAGGCGAAGGAGACAAAAAAGTTGCAAATAATGTAATCAGCCATAACGAGCAATCTCTTGACAAAAGTTAAAAATACATAGGGAGTGAAGACAGACTAGAGAAACTAGACTGACGCGGTTCAGAGAGACCTCTTGCAGCACTGAGAGCCCAATTTAAAAGCATCTTTTTGAGGCGATATCAAGGATCAGAGCATACAGCCAGCTCCCAGAGATGGCTTGGAAACACTAAATCATCCAGGCTGGAAGAGACCTTTAAGCTCATGGAGCCCAACCATCAGCCCAGCGCTGCCCAACCCACCCCTAACCCATGTCCCTCAGCACCACGTCTGCCCGGCTGGGAAACACCTCCAGGGATGGCGACTCCACCACTGCCCTGGGCAGCCTGGGCCAATGCTTGATAACCCTTTCCATGAAGAAATGTTTTCTAATATCCATCCTAAACCTCCCCTGGTGCAACTTGAGGCCGTTTCCTCTTGTCCTCTTGCCTGTCCCTTGGGAGAAGAGACCAACCCCCCCTGGCTACACCCTCCTCTCAGGGAGCTGTAGAGAGGGAGAAGGTCTCCCCTCAGCCTCCTCTTCTCCAGGCTGAACAACCCCAGTTCCCTCAGCCGCTCCTCAGGAGACTTGTGCTCCAGCCCCCTCACCAGCTCCATTGCCCTTCCCTGGACACGCTCCAGCACCTCCATGTCTTTCTTGGAGTGAGGGGCCCAAAACCGAACCCAGGATTCGAGGTGGGACCTCACCAGTGCCCACTACAGACGGACGGTCACTGCCCAGGTCCTGCTGGCCACACCACTGCCAATACAAGCCATGATGCTGTTGGCCTTCTTGGCCACCTGGGCACACTGCTGGCTCATATTCACCTGACTGTCAACCAACATCCCCAGGTCCTTTTCCACCAGGCAGATTTCCAGCCACTCTGCCCCAGGCCTGTAGTGCTCCACGGGCTTCCTGTATCCCAAACGCAGGACAGACCCAAAGCAGCTGCTGACGTTTAGATGAATGAGCTAAGTTCCCCCAGTGACAAAGGCACCGAGCATCAGCGAGAAGGGCAGAGGCTCAACCATTTCTACAAACGGAACTAACGAACTGCTGCCAAGTCAAACTCCAAGCTGGAGCAACTCATCTGGGAAGTGGGTTTCGTGCACTGATCCGTTTTTGCAGCTCAAATCCGGTTAGTATTAACGATGACATCAGAGTACAGCGAGGTGAGATGAGATGATGCCTTTGGAGGAGGCTTTACTAACTGGTTCCTTCCACAGGTGGGCACCAGCTCAGTGCAGAGGGTCAATCCGGAATGCGTTATTAGCAGGAAGGTATAATTCCAATATTTAAAAAAAAAACAAACTGTACCATCTGTCACAGAATGATTCCATCTCAAATTGTAGTTATTTTGATTCTTCAGAATTTACTAATTTGAAATCAGGAAAAATCTTGACATTTCCAAAGCAGTTCTTTCCTCCATTAGTGACAATTTGGCAGCCCGTGTTTGTGTTGTCAGCTGTTCTAGACAACTGCCTTCTCTGACAATGGGCTGTTTTTACCTTTTTCACCTGAAATACATTTTTTATTTTTATTTTTTTTTTGGTAACTTGAAATTTGTCCAGATAATGACTAAGGAGCTGTACCTTCCACCAATTCAAAGACTACAGCAGCCTCAACTACACAAGCTTGGGGTCAAGCTTCTTAAATTACCCCGTTGCAAATAATTGAGAATTACTGCTACAGCTTTGTACTTGTTAAACTTTCTCTTTGCACTGACATCCTAGCTTGGGGTAGCGGGGTGACTTTACATGGAATGCTTTATTAGAGGATTGAAAAATTGCTTTTTCAGTAACAGACAAAAAAACGCAAGAGAAAAAAGGAACTATAGTCTCTACCATACGACATCACCTTTTTCAAGGATTTCAAAGGCTGCCACTGACAGTTTGGGTTCAAGACTTTGCTTCGTGCACCTGGACTGACTTCGGAGAAGCAACACCCAAGTTTTTTCCCCTTGTTTTACAGGTCGTGGTTTGAGGACAGCTCTTTCGCAAGCTCAAGGCAGCAAAGCCCTCAACGGGTGCTGGCTGCAATCGTCCAGCAACGGCAGAATGCAAAGACGGCTCCGTAATGTGTTTATTGTTGCATAATTTAAAATTGTTAGAGCTGCCTCTGCCACACAGCATTGTTATAAATAGGGATTATATATCGCTATGCAGGAGACAAACATACACTAATTGAACTCTAAGAGTCTGACTACTCTCATTTGAAACCACAGTTGTAAAAATAGCATTGCGGAAGTAAGGGGTTTTAGATGGTCTTAAAATTGAAAAACTTAACTTTTCAGCTTAACATTAACCAGGGTCCTCTCACAACTGATGTTCACCATGCAAAAATAACAAAACCATATCCATTTACACACAATCTGTGTGTCTTTTTGAATTTCAACAAATGGAAACAAAGCTTTTCAAAGGTATTCCTGGCATTTTAATTTCTGATTAAACTGTAACACTTCAGCTGCTTCTTCTATGTTTTGCTTCTCATTTTACAATTTCTCTGGGAATGCAAATGCCCACTGTTAGGCAGCTTAAAATCACCCATTTTAAAGGAAAAAAAAAAAAAAAGAGAAAAAAAAAGCATGGACAGGTGGCCATTCAACATCTTCCTCTTGAGGACCTGCTAAAGAAAAGTGCATCTGATATTCCCACAGAATTCAAACAGAGCACATCTAACTTCTTCCTCTCCCATATTAAGAAAACAGCCCAGCTTCACTTCATGACAGTCAGAGCCCATGAAATTAATTTATCTGCAGAAACAACTGTTCTGGCAAAACTAAGCAGCGACTGAGGACTCTCAGCAGAGATGTGTCAATTATGTAATTTCCATCCCTCTTTTTTAAAGGCTTTTATTGTTCAATAAGTCCATATACTTATTAATTCACTGGCACACTACACTCAATATTCAAGACAAACGTGAACATTTTAATGTCCTAATAGGTACTGCACGAGGGAGAAGTCTGCATTAGAGCTGCAAGTCCTATCAACTCACTAGTTTTGCGGAGGTACAGCTAATTATGAATTACACAAAACAGTTTCACTTCTTTAATGCGTGGAGGGACGGCAGGAGGACTTCAGTTTAAGTCCATCGGGACTCTGGAGCAAGTTACCAGGAGTCACGCTGTCAGCTACTCTCTGATTTTATATGACTTAAAGTAGTTGCCAGCGGCTGCAGCTCCACAGAAGGTACCCTGCAAGAGATTGTTGTGGGCAACAGAATCCCAACGTATTAACTTAAAATAGTAAAAGTCTTTAAATAAAACAAGCCACACACAGAAAAAACCTCCAGATGTAAAGCACAGAGGGGAATGATGGACTAAAATTAAGATAACTGCTATTTCCAGAGCTCCGCAACCTCACGCAAAAGATGAGAGCGATTTTAATTTCAAGGCTGGTTATAAACATGTGGAGCGGAAATTTCAGCTAGATGGAACAAAACCGGCAAGGAAAACGTTTTCATTTTTGATTTGAAAGTTTTAGACAATGAGAAATGGGGGCTTCAGGGTTTTTTTTATTTCACCGGGCTGGCAACTGATTGAAAGAGAAAGGGGATCAGAGACAATATATTGCATACTTTCTGCTCCCTCTAATGCTGAGGCAATTGCTTCATGTTTTCATGGCTCACCACCTTTCTTTTGGGATCAAATCTCAAAACTTGCACCTTTCAAGTTGTGTTTATGTGTCTAAGTATCTAGCTAAATCGAGTTAAATCTAGCTGTCTCCAGCTACCCGGTGCCATTCTAGGTACACCTCTCCCACAAAACCTCTCTTGAATACTGCCGAGCTCCTTCCGTACCCAGAGGAAACATCTTGCTGCAACACAGAACAGCCCCACGTGTTGTCAAGGTTTCCTAAAGAAGGGAAATTTTTCACACAGCTGGGCAAATCCAGCATTTGTGCATCACGACAAACTGAACTGGGCTCCGTTTACTGAGCAGCAAGTGCAGAAGGGGTTTCAGTCAAGGGGGGGTGCGTGTGTTTAAAGGGTACTAACACATTGATAGCGTAAAACACCTCGACAGTATTTAAGTGCTAGCAGTACAGGAATACCTTCATTCCCAGACTGGTTGATTATCCTTTCCACAGACCTGGGAAACAGCAGAGCTGGTAAAGGAATACCAGTGTGCTACGTGGGCACCGTGCCCCTCGTAGATGCAGCTGTAGCAGCAGATGTAACTATTGGCACGGGAACTATTCCCTCCTCAGACAAACAAGCTAAAGTGATAAAATGTTGTTATAAGCACAAAACACATTAGTTACACAAGTCGAGCTGAGCTACCATGACAGAAATCACACCGTCGGTATGCATCGTAGATCTGATCGCAAGCTAAAACTTTCCAAGCGACTCCTCATTTTAGGTGCTTCTTAGCAACACAAATATTTTTCTTTAAAATCAAATGCTTCTAGCAGTGATATGTGGATAGTACCTGGATAATTATGCAAAGAAGCCTCTTCATTTATCAAAGTGAAAATGATTGTTCTTTCCTGTCTCATTTTGTTTACCACTCAGAGTGCTGCGTTACGATCTTCCTAAAGGCTTCCAGCTTGGTGCCTACCATTAGCTGTTTAAACCATTTTTTTGGAGTTTCAGACAACTGTTCATGGGAAGTTTAACGGTAAGTGTAAGCACATTATGCTCTCGAACACGGCAACAAAATAGTAAGAGGAATGAGCTCTACCCTGACTTCAGGCAACTCCTTGATGAGGCTGCATGACTAATATTCCAATATTGCTAATGACCAAGGTGATGAAAATTCAGACATGCATCGAGGCTTTTAGTTATATATCAAGAATTAAAACATTCATGCCATATCTATAAAAGCTGTACCCAAAAAGCTACTTTAAAATGCTGCTGGAATTAGGACTCACTCAAATATCTGGAAAATAAAATAGGCCAGGACTGTAGCTTTTTACCTGCCTCTGAAGACATGACGCCAGCAGCACCTATACTCAGCTGCGCTTCCACTTCCTGACCTCTTTTACATCTCCCCTTCCCCAAATGCTTCTATCTGCTCCCAAAGGAGAAAGGAACAGACTAAATACAGGGCTGTTTCTCGTGGGGTAAAAGGACATTAATGCAGTTTTTCCAAACTCAGACATCCCTCGACTCCAAGTTCTACACCCTTCACGCCTCCCAAGTGGTTGAAGACCAAGCCCCACACTCTCAACAACCACCCAACGTAACGACTGCCCCCACAGCAAAACTGGGGCAGAAAAGCCTCTCCTCCACGTAGCAGCAGCTGACCAGAAGGATTTTCCAACAGGAAACGGGTGTCTCCAAACACCCCAATCGCCATCCAGATACGTGAGGGTTCAAATTCATCTTCAACCACTTCATCTCTCCCATCGCTTTCACTGACAGGTTACTGACTACCTTCCTTCTCCCATGGGTACTCACAACGAAATCTGGACACAAAGATTATCCTGAAGTCTCTTGTTCCACTTCCAACATGATTTTTAATCTCTACTGGCATTCTACAGACCCTTTCATACATAATTTGGTGTAGCATTAGAAGACTGGCCTCAAAAAAACCTTTACAAGAACAAAAGTGATCCTGTTAAAAGGTCACTTGCCTTTACTTATGTATGATGTATTAAATTTGTACATGCAGTTTTGCTGGAAAGCGGAGGAACTTTTTTTTCTGCTGAGGCTTTCCTACTTTACTGATTATAAATGTAAGGAAATCATGTTCTACGGGTGGAATTTAATTTATTTATGAATTAGTTGACTAATAAAATGAACTTACAAGGAAAGTGCATCGGTTCTTGAAGAGCGTCACACTTTAGAGGGCACATTAGAGTTATACTGGTCATTTACCGAAGACATTTGTATTAAATTGCTGCCAAGGTTATCTACAGACAAATTACAGAAAACGTGCTTGTTCTTTGGAAGAGACATTTCGCTCTCCATCTTAACATGGGAAATTAGTCTCGAGTTGGACTAACTTTGCCTCTCTTCTCCAGACCATAGACCAGGCCATTTCTCTTGTAATACGCAATTACCTTCAAAATAAAAGCAAGCAAAAGGCAAACTTGAGTTTGCGGATTCACCCCCTTTCCCGTAAATTAGCTTACTGAACAGGACAACAGGTGCTGAGATACCAATGACTGACAACGACACCAGCCTGGAAAACGCCGAGTTTTGAGAGCTTAATATACCCAAGGATTCAGGAGAACATTCCAAGTCAATAGCTGATTTGGTTGGCGAGCGCTATGCTTGTCTGTGCACTTTTCACCCAAGATGCATCATTGCTGTCTTCCGGTACTGATAGAGCCCTTTGATGGCAAACACGAAAAAAGAATATTTAAAGAATGAGCAAAGGCAGGCCACTCCCACCTCCAAAGATGCTACTTTTATAAACTTTGGGGCTGGAACATCTTTCTTACGAGGAAAGGCCGAGGGAACTGGGTTTCTTTAGCCTGGAGAAGAGCAGACTGAGGGCAGATCCCATCAATGCTTATAGATTCTTCAAGGGAGGGTGCCGGGAGGAGGGGACCAGGCTTTTTCCAGTGGTGCCCAGGGACAGGACAAGGGGCAACAGGCACAAACTGGACCATAGGAAGTTCCATCTGAGCATGAGGAGGAACTTCTTTCCTTTGAGGTTGGCAGAGCACTGGAAAAGGCTGGTTATGGAGTCTCTGCCTCTGGAGACATTCCCAACCTGCCTGGACG
This sequence comes from Chionis minor, assembly GCA_013398295.1. Classification (NCBI taxonomy): domain Eukaryota; kingdom Metazoa; phylum Chordata; class Aves; order Charadriiformes; family Chionidae; genus Chionis; species Chionis minor. The sequence goes on from VZSF01001210.1 coordinate 44,458, forward strand.
CCACCCTGTGCCGCCTGCTCTGGGTGCCCCTGCTCTGGCAGGGGGCTGGACGGGATGATCTCCAGAGGTCCCGGCCAACCCCGGGGATTCTGTGAAACCAGGTTACCAACAGACACAAGGGATAATCTTGGGAGGCCGGATTTATTTCTAGATCTGCTGGATAGTTTGATTCCATGTTTCATTTTTAAGAAATGCACACGATGCACAAACACTAAGTGCACCCCTTTATCACAAAGGTAACGAGCTATGCCCAGGGAAGTTACAGTTCATGAACAGAGGATAGGCAACCCTCAGATTTGCAAACCTTTGCTGTGTCTGAAGTGCAAAAGCCAGCTATTATTTTAAGCCCAAGCCGTGTTTTACTCACTTCAGATTATTTTTTTTTAAAAGCTTTTCATATGTCAAAAAAAGAAAACCTGCAGCTGTTAGGCTCGCTGAAGAATATATAGGCTGCAAGTATGGGCAAATCAGGATAAATGGCAATAAAAATGTCGCGAACATGCAAGGCTCTGGGCTTCTGGAGAGTGTTATTTTTATATTTTTTAAACTGAGGTCTGAAGAATTACTCCAGGACATGAGGCCAGACAGTCAGGGCAACAGAAGGGGAAAATGTCAGCGCGCGAGGCTATGGATAGCTTATGGAGTTGCAAGTGCCCAAATGCGATTCTTTCCAAGCAAATAAATTTGCAGTCTGCATCTGTTCCTGGGTTTTCACTGAAGATGAGAAAATCATCCCTCCATATGCAAGATACAACCCAGTGCATTAAAAAAAGGCACAGAGCAGTCTTTTCAGATAAATTAAAGCAATTGGAAAAACATTGATGCTTATGAAATATCATGAGAGCTTTTGCCTCCCTGGTCTTACCAAAGTTTCTCTGAGAGAAGACATTTGACACAGGGGTACTGCCATCATTCCCATAAGATAGGACTATTCACTGTTTTTAAGAAATTACAAACTCTCCCTTTCCAAAATATTCTTCAGCAAGCAGACAGCTATTTAAGCTTTTATCTGGATTCTGCCCTCATCTGCCTTTCAGCTACCTAACTTCTGAAAACCTTTTCCATTAAAACTACACAGAATAAACCAGTGATGATTAGACAACCTAATTTTTATTTTTCTAAAGCATTCAATAGCCTAGCAAAACATTTCTTCTTAACATTTCTGGCTTTTTCACTTCACAGAGAATAGCCAGAAGTGCCACTGCAGTGACTACAGGGAGCAGTACAAAGGCAACTTGTGCACAAGCACAGTTCAAAGAGTGGGACGAACAAAAAGTCAGCGTGGTGCTAAGTGACATCATTGAAAAACGAGCACCAAGTTGCAGGACAGCCTAGTTTCTAGGGAGGAACATTAAATCTAAGGATGCCAATGCCAAGCTGCCTTTCTTCAAGCACAAAGTTACAGTTTAGGGAGCCAAGGCTACTTTATCCAGCAACATAAAAAACGCTGGAACCTAAGTATATACTTTACAACCCGTAAATCAGGAAGAATTTCATAGTTCACAAGCGAATTTAACTTTCTCTTGTACTGGTTCCTGAAATGCTGTCTGTTATTCTTGTTATTCATTTAAAGGACTAAACTCCTTTAACAAAATTCAGGCAGAGCACTAGGTAGTTAATGGACTGTTAGTACAGAGCAATTTTGAAAGCTATCTTTCAAACATATTATTCAACTGAGGCAAGTCTCATTTTACTATTTTACTGTTTCTCAGTTTTCAAAAGGCAGGATAAGGAGGTTAGTATTTTACTACATGAGAAACAAAGTAGATGAAAGCCCTATGGGACACAGCTTTGGTATGGTTTCTCTACAAGACACAGACCCAGTAGGCAAATCAGACTTTTGTGGTTATTGGACCTTTTGGTCCAATTTGGCTTGCCTGGACTTTAGGAACAAGAAAGCAGACAGCGCTCTGCTGCTAAGAAGGGAACATTTCAAAATAAAATCACCCAAATCATGTGCTTGCGTCTCTTCACAGCTTCTTGGATGGCCCATCAACACCTCTGTACTGCAGGAGTGAGAACTCCCCGTGCTAACCCAGGGCAGAACCAGCACTGCCACTCCTTCCGACTAGCCAACACCTGCAACAGTTTATAGTGTCAAAAAAAACCCCAAAAAATAAGAAAGTATATATAATCACAGTCCCCTCTAGTGGCTGGTTCACCAGGAGAGCAGCCCTGACTCCTGCAGGTCACAGGACAAAGGGTACTGAAGTCCAAGGTGAGAAACCTCTCACTAATTTGGACTGGGATGTTCCCAGTTACCTAGTACAGAGCAGGTCTCTTACGTGCGTCTCCTCCCGTGGCTTCGCTTTAAAGGAAAGGACGCGTTCTCCTCTACATCTCAAACCCAGGAGCCTGTCAATCACGGCGTGATACACAACACAGCTCCATTCTGCACTGCAGCTGTTTTGTCACATTTGATGCCTTGAGTCACTCAGCAGCATTTCTGAGCGTAGTTAAAATAAACTCCCCGGCACACTTAGCTTCCACTGAAAACAGGTGGAAGCAATCACTTCTCATCTCACCAAGTGGAACATCTTCCGTTCTGCTCTTACACAAACTTTTATTGTTTCTCCAGGTACCTGCAGCTGACTTTTCTGCCCGAAAGCAGAGTCATATGGGGACTTGCAAACATCCTTCTCCATTCTGGCAGAGACACAGCGAGACACTGTACGTGCAACCCACCCCAACCCATCTTCCTTCACAGCAAGTTTGACATCGTGTACGGCTCCGCAGCGGCTCTCTATCCCCTCGAGACAAGGGCTCTGCAGGAGTACTGTTCCCCTCCTGTCGAACTTAAGCATATATATTAATCCATCTACATTCACGGAAGAGGTTTATAAGCCATCTAGATCATGCTACTCTATAGCTACAGTTACATTTTAGACAGCAAAAGCAATAAGCAAGCCTTCAAAAAGTTGTTGCAGCAGCATATCATTTTAGCAGAACCTTTTGATGCCAGTCAGAAATATTGTTTAATGCGTACTTTCAGGGGAATAGTCTTTCTTGAAAGACAGGCTGGCTGGCTGAATAGAGGTTCTGTAAAACTCATTTGCAGCTTGGCATTTCGCACACAAGGTAAGGTCAGCAAAAACCGCTCTTACATGCCAGTGAGGACAGCCACCCATTGCTTTTCAGATGGCACACGTATCCTGAGGGAGCAGGGAGCAAGAGCTCACCCGGCAAGGGCAGAAGAGCAACTCACGGATGGAGCAGCACAACTACTCCTTTGTGATTATGCAGACAAACTCCATGTGTGAACACCACGCATCCACTGAAGAGGTGGCAGAGCTACGGCAGAACAGGCACTGCTATCATTATGCTAGTCAACTTCTCCTCTAAACAAGCCCAAAAAATAACTTTCTAGATGAATTAAGCTTCCAGCAGGAAGAAGGGAGGCTTCAGACAGAACCCACTTCTAAGCGTTCCCACCACTGCACGTGGAACGGTTGTGTCCTGCTGCCAAGGCAGGGTCCAGCAGCACCGTCTTCCACCTGCTGTTTCATCAAACAACATTAGCTACTTAAAGTTTAGAATAAACTAACTTTCAAACTATATGAAGCTGGCATTTACACCAAAAAGTGGCAGGCTACAAGTGAAGAATAGATACCTTGCAAGAATAAAAGAATTTGATTGCTTAGCCAGCAGCTCTGAGAGCCGGACTAGCTTGATGCAGCCCAGACTACGGGGCAGCTGCTCATCGCACTCAGGAGCCCCTCAGGCTTTAAAAGAAGTGAGAAAAACAGATTGAGCAAGAGTAAGAAACTACTCTTACTGATGTTTGATAAGTCTTACTCTTGTGTAATTTAGATCTGTCCAGTTGTGTGAAAGTATTCCCGGTGAGCCTAGGAGACACATGGATGCAGTGATCAAATGCAGTGATATTAAGAGAGCAAAAATAGATTGACCAGTATCCGACAGTTCCCAGGCACGAGCCAGCTGATACCTCAAACCATACCCAATGCACAGGAGGAGGGTTTGAAGTTCATCCCTAGTAGCGTGTTTCTTCAACACCACCTGTGGATGGTGGTACCTCGGCATTGAGCATCAACAGGCAGAAAACAACGGCAAGAGGACAAGGTTACCAAGATGTATCCATGAATACAGGGTACGAACTTAGGTTGCTCTCTGTAAATGCATTACCTGTTGGAAAACTATTAACTTTAATAGTAGACTAATGACTTTTAATGCATTTTAGTTAAGACAGGTCAGTCTCGTTTAAATTGATCGTCCCACAGATTAGCTTTAGTCTTCAGTACCACCAGTTTGAGAGTCTTTGGGTTTTTATTCAGAAAAGGTGGCAGGGATCGGTTCTGTTGCTATTGCAGGTTTTTGTTTGCTTGTTGTTTGCTCTGTACGCACACACGCGCAGGCAGGTTTTCATTCTAGAAGTCTTCACATAAAAGGCCTGTTTATATTCGCTGGTATTTTACTGCAAAGAAAAAACCTCCAGGCTTGAAAGCAACGGGTCAAGCTGTACCTCAGGAGAGCCACGCCGTAGCCTCCCTTACTCCAGATCACCATCACCAATTAACACATCGCGTACAGGCAAGAGCACGCTACGCTCAGACAGTACCGTATCGAAAACTACACAGCTTACGTAACAGTAGCTGCTGCTTTATAATAAGCTTGCATTCTTAGTTCTTTAAATATTAAATTAAATTGGATTTAAATTCATTAAAATAAAATTTTAAAAGCAAATTTATTACAGAATTTGCTCTTTGTTTCAACAGAATTGAAAAACGGGTTTTGCCTAGTCTTGCCTTAGTTTAACTACTGATAATTTAATTTTAATTTGTACCATCTTACCTCAATCAATTTGTTGGCATGTTCACGGAAAACCTGGGCATATTCTTTAACTTCTTTTTCGTTCCCATTCTTGGCAGCTTCAATCAATACTAAAAGTGGAACATTTGTTTCCAGAAAAGAGTCTGATACATGGTCCATAACAGCTTTGCGGAGCTAAAATAAAAATAAAAGAATGAGTTATTTTTCAGTAGCGTTCCACTGTTGTTTTCCTTTTACTGTATTAATATGTAAAGCTTAAAAGTACTTCTGTCGTTGACCCTTTTCCCTTTGTGTGACCAAGGCTTTCCCTGCACTAAGTCTTGTCTATACATTTTTTGATTCAATTTAAATTAAATCTCTTTAAAGAACTGGCTTAGTTATATAAGTGCAAGTCACCAGTCTGGCCACAAATATTGATTTAGCAGTTCATATTGGTTTTGTCTGAGCAAATTTGCTGCTTTCCCTCAACTGAGTAAACAACATGCCCGTTTAACTTTTTTATTTTTCTACTAGAATAAACATGTTTTTTAACAAACTTGATCCATATTCACATTTACTTGAAAAGGGCAATATATTGCTTTAAAAACCAAAAGGACAAGAGACGGATGTTACGTAAATACAGTCCTCAAAGAAAACAGGCTGAGATGAAAACCATCAGAATAATAAAACATACCCGATTGTGTTCAAAATCTATAAAATAGGAGGGGTTTTTTTAAAAAAATAAAAAAATCTCTCTCGTCATAAGGATGATTAAGAATCCGACATCTTTATTACACCGTTAACAGGGAATTACATTTCCACCCCATGCTTCCCTGTGAACCAGGCACTGGAAGCTTCTAGCTTTTAATTCACTAAATACAAGCAGGCAAGCTCACTGCCCACTAGGAACAAACCAACAGATAACGTATTTCCGAGAGGGCAAACATGCAGAAATACAGTCATTTGTCTCCCAACAAGCATCAACTTTACACATTAAATTACCTGTCTCCGCAAGTCTCTGGTCTTTTTGGTCATTTTATCAATCGCGGAGTTCAGCGCATCACTTCTTTCTTTGCGTCCAGCCTGAAAAACAAGAGGCAACAGGTATTCAGGCTCTCACAGTAAAACCAGTATTATTTGTTTCAAGCACAGTCAGCTGCTTTTTTTTCTTTTTTTAAGTGATTATGCCCACTTGAAGCCCACAGGGCTGCGCCTCCGATGCGACAGTGCTCCCTCACACACCTCCACACCCAGCTATCGTATTTCCCTGCTGTCGAGCAGTCAGTCAAAAGCCAAAAATCAATTATTTTTAAAGGTAAAATCCTTATAAAACATTTGTCGGGGACGAAATCCAACATTTCAAGTAAGTATCCAGGCCCACCCGCCGGGAGCTGGATTTCGCCAAGGTTCGATACAGCAAGTTTCGCCCGATCCCTGTTGTTAAAAGGAGGGCAAGGGGCCAAGAAGCAGTGGCAGCTTCTCTCTTTTTAGGCAGAGGCTGGGTCAAAAATCACATAATTTGTATCAAATTGGGAACGTTAGAACAATCGTGGTGGTGTGGGTTTGCTGGGAGGTTTTTTCCTGTATAATATTGCTTATATTAGAGCTTTAAAACACACTTTATGCAACCACAATCCAATTTCTGAAGTTCTAAGCCAGGATCAATATAATTATCCTGTTGAGAAGAAAAACCGTTCAGCAGCACTAAAATGAGGGTATGCCAGTTATCAATTTTCCAGGTGACAGGCTGGTTTGAAATACCTGGATACACAGCCTTTAATCTAAAACATGGAGTCCGCTCTACGGCAGAAATAAAAATTAAACAAAACCGGAGGTGNCTGTAAAATCATTACTTTTAATGAATTATTGAAGATTTGTCACCTCCCTGATAAAGTAATTTGATTCTCCTCACAAAAGGTAACTGAGAAGTGACTGAAATTAAAACCAGGAGCTCGTTCTGACGTTCTGACTTCGGCAGAGCCGATGCTGGCCCGTTTCTTCACTCCCCACTCAAAAGCAATCAAAGCTGAAGTCTCCAAATCAAGTGCCGATTAACGCTATTTATTTATTGAACAGGCAGTTTGCTGTTGCCGTGCTTGGTAGACAAGAAAAAACAAGCCGCAGTTAGGTTAGAAAGTGCCATTCAGTGCGCGCTGAGCGCCACGGTTCGTTCCAAGCCGCAGCTCCGGCGGCCGCGGGTGCTGCCTGCGCCCCAAAGTGGGCAGCGGGCGATTCACCCGAAAATCAGGAACCTGCAAACTAAAAGCCTGCTCCGAGACATAAACCTGCTCGCGCTTTCAAATGCTTTCACACCGCTCTACCTACTGCAACGTAACCATTTCACCAAACCCATGGCACCCCCCCGCCCCGTACACGTGGGTGGTTTTTTCCAGGAATATCTTTGGATTTAAGATACATACTCATCTATTATGTAAAAAGCCAAACATTCAGCTACTCCAAGAAGTGCCATTTTACTTCTCCCTGGGTGCCCCTGCATTACCATTTTAACGCAAAGCAGGAGCACGCTTTAGAAGCGAGTCCACCCATCGCTTCCACTTTGCTGTCCCCGGCTTCACCGCCCGGAACAGCCTCGGTGTACGAGGACTAGATGCCTTTTGGGTGAAAGGAAAACCAAGAGATGGCTTCTGCTAATGGACATCCAGCTCATGAGACCAGACCGCAGCCAGTCCTACGTAAAATGTCCCGAAAAGCACGCAACGCACACAGTAGAGCCTAAGCAACACTGATTTCCTAGTGCTGATCCATTGTTATTAAGCTACACCACATACTAGCGCATAAAGAGCCGTATAATCTAAACCCATTAGATTTTAGCAAGGGAGCTCCAGTCTATTTCCACCCTGTTAGCACTCAAAAATTTTAGTACAGAAGCTCGTCAAAAGTATTAACAGAATTTCCTGCTGAAGGTTGCAACATTAAAAAAAAAGCTCTGCTAACTTAGCTGCGGTAATTTAACAGTTTAGAGCATATAGCTACTAATACGGCTCCTTCGTTAGGGCCGGTGCAGCAGGGTAGAACAGGACGAACGTGATGACCACCACCAGCACCCCTGCAGCTACAGGGAAGGACTCTGTTGTCATTAACATCCCAAATCATCACAGCCAATTCTAACCACGGTCTCGGCCCAGAGACAAGGATCATAGAATCATAGAATCACTTGGGTTGGAAGAGACCTTCAAGATCATCGAGTCCAACCATAAACCTATGCCAAAACCACCCCCAACCCATGTCCCTCAGCACCACGTCTGCCCGGCTTTTAAATACCTCCAGGGACGGCGATTCCACCACCTCCCTGGGCAGCCTGTGCCAATGCTTGATAACCCTTTCCCTAAAGAAGTTTTTCCTACTATCCAACCTAAACCTCCCCTGGCACAACTTGAGGTCATTTCCTCTTGTCCTGTCGCTTGTTACTTGGGAGAAGAGACTGACCCCCACCTTGCTACAACCTCCTTTCAGGGAGTTGTAGAGAGTGATAAGGATGCCAAGTTTTGCCCATCTGAAGCTTCTCAGCTTCTTTTTTGCACGAAGCGCAATGTAAAACACTAACCGTGGGAGCAATTACGCCCTGTTAGGTCCCGATGGAGATAGCTAGGGGGACCGCGGTCACTGGAGCACACAAAGAGCTGCACGAACCCTCCAGGGCACGTGAAAACACTGAAGGTCATCCTTAAGCACAACAGTCGCTTTGTCCAGGCTCCCACACGCCCAAGCCCCACCAATTTTACCCATCAGTTCTACCCTACAGTTGAAAAGGTCCCGTTTGAGCCAGTCTCTCTAAAGCACAAAGTCGTGTTTTAAAGCCTCCAAGCGACAGTTTACCACCTCTGGGTAATTTGTTCCAGTAACCAGTTAACCTTACCGTTAAAAAAAGGTCCTTGTTTCTCGTCTAAACTTTCACTGAGAGGCCAACTAATGACCCGGCAGCACAACACATCCCAGCTATCAGCTTCTCTGATGCACGGGGTTAGAAGGACTCACAACAGCGAAACCTGAACGTTCAGATTACTAACAGGATTTTTAGATATTCAGCACAAAAGTCTGAGGGAATCAGCAGCTCTGCTGTCAGTAAGCAGCTAACAGGTTCAGTAGATTTAATAGGGTCATGTTGACCGCGTCAGTCGTTTTGCAGTATGATACCACAGCTCTGGCCAGTAGCACAGGTAATAAATTTAGGCACAGTGCAAATTTAGTTTAAATTAAATCACGGCTTTATCAAAGAAGCTAGAATTGGTGTTAAAATTGCTTGTTTCCCCCCCCGCTCTGTAATCTCTGTTCTTCCACCACCATCACTGCCCTGCTTGGAAAGCAATACAAGCAGTCCCTGTCGCATCCTTCTGGTCCAGCTCACACAGTTAGCCCCACCAGGGCTTGGTTTTAATCACTTTAAGCAAAAAAAGTGAATTTGTAGACAGGGAGGCAAGTGGAATCACCACCTCCGTCACAAACCATCTGAATTAAAACAAACAAACCAACCTGAACTGACTTTGCCCTACAGCTACTGATGTTAAAATCTGCCCCCAGCTGATTCATAAAGGTGACAGAGCACGGTGGTGGCGGTGCATGAGTGCTGTCTCAAAGGCACCAGGATCAGCAGCACATGTGTTACAATTAGGTACTCAAAGTCATAATTTTATAGCTAAATATCCAAAACTGTCATTGTTGATCCCAACAGTTCATTGTCAATTTAGGTTAAACGAAGCTCATAGAGCCATTGAGAGGAATAGCTCAATAGCTCAGAGCACCCACCCCGGCAGAGCCCAGCATCCCTCCTCCCCACATCAGCCCTGCTGGAGAGCAGGGTGGCCCTGCAGAGGGATCTGGACAGGCTGGATCCATGGGCCCAGGCCAATGGTGTGAGGTTCAACAAGGCCAAGTGCGGGGTCCTGCACATGGGTCACAACAACCCCATGGACGCTACAGGCCTGGGGCAGAGTGGCTGGAAAGCTGCCTGGTGGAAAAGGACCTGGGGATGTTGGTTGACAGTCAGGTGAATATGAGCCAGCAGTGTGCCCAGGTGGCCAAGAAGGCCAACAGCATCATGGCCTGTGTCAGGAATAGTGTGACCAGCAGGACTGGGGCAGTGATTGTCCACCTGCACTGGTGAGTCCCCACCTCAAATCCTGGGTTCAGTTTTGGGCCCCTCACTCCAAGAAAGACATGGAGGTGCTGGAGCATGTCCAGAGGAGGGCAAGGGAGGTGGTGCGGGGGCTGGAGCACAAGTCTCCTGAGGAGCCGCTGAGGGAACTGGGGTTGTTCCGCCTGGAGAAAAGGAGGCTGAGGGGAGACCTTCTCCCTTTCTACAGCTCCCTGAGAGGAGGGTGTAGCCAGGGGGGCTGGTCTCTTCTCCCAAGGGACAGGCGATAGAAAAAGAGGAAACAGCCTCAAGTTGCACCAAGGGGGGTTTAGATTGGATATTAGGAAAAAAGTTCTTTGCCAAAAGGTTTATCAAGCATTGGCCCAGGCTGCCCAGGGCAGTGGTGGAGTCGCCATCCCTGGAGGTGTTTCCCAGCGGGGCAGACGTGGTGCTGAGGGACATGGGTTAGGGGTGGGTTGGGCAGGGCTGGGCTGGTGGTTGGGGTCCATGAGCTTAAAGGTCTCTTCCAGCCTGGGTGGTTCTATGCTTCTATCAGCACCCAGCTGGGAGCCAGATGTGCCACTGCCATGTGACCAAAGAGCCCCACTGCCCTGGCCTGCCACCCAGCATGCAATTGCCTAAAAAAGGTGATTTGCAGAAAGGTTTCTGCTTCAGGTAATCTGTGAGTTCTTTTCCAAGCTGTTTGTACAACGGGCGGCATCGTGGTTAATGATGGTGATTTAATAAGTGAAAAATGAGTGTTTGGCAAACCTTCCTCTGGGCAGGCACTGGCAAAGGCAGTCGTACGTCAGCGCACCACTGCCGAGCAGTGCTTCCAGGGAAGGCAGGAGATTCAGTGCTCAGATTCAGTTTGGCACATGCTTCATTTTTGCCATGACGCCCAGCCTAATTGCATGTCTACAAAGGACAACCGTCCATACCCCCGTATTACCATGACACAAGGGCTGCAAATGAATTCCAGACATAACAGTGTGGATTCAAGACCAGGAAGGGTAAGCAGCAAAGCATGAGGTGCAGGAATTCCAATGTTTTTTTCACATCTGAGGTCTGATGGTTGAGGAAGCAGAACTGCACATTGGTTTGCTGCAGGAAGGAGTCTCCCTCATGGCGAGCCCATAGCTCACCAAAGCACGGCAGCATCTAGCATTCAGCAAGAACCTGGATCAAAATAAAGCAGCCTGCACTCCCCCTCCTGCGCAGCTTGCCCTGCCCTGCCACACTGCTCCCACCCCGACGTCCCTCCCCGCTGCCAGGCTGCAGCCACGGTGGCCCCACGGAGAGAGGAAGGCTGGCTCCTGCGCTCATCCTGGTACAAAGAGGAATTCAAATGTGCAACCAGGGCCAGGTGCAGAGCGCTGGCAGACAGGGAGGTGACAGTCACCACGCTACACCGCGGCACACGTGTGTTCTTTGCTCGCAGGAAGACAATGACGCCTGACCCGTGGTGCCCTGTCCCATCCCTCCCGCAGGATCTCCGCAGCTCGTGTCTTGTTGATGATGCATCGCCTCGGACATGCCTTTTTCTCGTGTGTCCACTTCTGAGGGTTCACCACTACCGCAGCTCCGTGGCAGCGCAGCCGAGTGACAGTACACGCACGGTAACGCCACAGCCACACGTCTGTGCTCATCTCCTTCGCCTCACAGCCTTACCGACACACCACGAGGGCTCTGTTAGCAAAAAAGCAGCGAAGACGCCGGTGCCTCCCGACGTGCTAACGTCCAGCAAAAATCAAGGCGCTCGTTTCTTCAGGCAGAAGGGCAAGCTGCCTGTTCGCACAGCGCCACACGCGCGGCTGCAAATCCTAGGTGCCCGAGCCTCGCCTGCGACTCCAGGGCTTGCCATCCTCCAAGCCCACAGCACAAGAAAGTCCGGCAGCCCGCATCGGTATCAAGTAAAATCAGCTTATTTGTTGTTCTTAATACACTAGGAAGGCTTCCACAAGATGTCAGCCTAACTAAATGACAACGCTAGCCTCGGGGTGCAATTCTACTTTTCCAGCGCATAGGTTTAGCAGGAAAACCAGTTCTTTTGCTGCTCAAGGAGCGGAGTAAGGGAGAAGCCCCCGAGAGGGCTATTTGGTCCTAGCAAGCTTATTCCCGAGGCAGTCATGCCATCTTCCCTCTCCGTGTTGCACGTGATGATTCGGGCTGTTACTTCGAAGCGCCCGTTCTGGCGGAAGTCCCCAGATGGCACTCGTATGTGGTTTTCCTCAGCAAGCAAGCGAGTTTTAAGTCTCAAGAGAAATCCAATTGCAAGAGTTCTGTGGGCAACTGGGGTTTATTCCCAGCCTTTTATACCTCGACATCCCAGGCAGCTACCACGGAACAATGTGAATATTGCTGCAGCGTTCCAGACTTAAGAGAATCAGCTGCACGCTTTCGGTAATATCTGTTACTTCATGACAAGTGCACATAAAAACATGTTTCACTAAGAAAAGCACCCATAAAGTTCGCGTTAACAGTTTCCCAAACAGGAAACTCACTGGCAAGGTGCTAAATAGCCCTTGTTTGGTTACGGGCCAAAGAATGGAGAGCTTTAGAAAGGAAGCAACTTACCGTGTTTGAACATTAACTCTTAACTCTGTGCCAAATTACACAATCTTAACGTGGGAGGAACCTACCAACAGATACTGATGCAAAAAAGCAAAACGTTTCCAAAAGATACCTAATTTCAGCTTCCTGGTAACAGCCAAAAGAGGTAGCACAGGAGAGGAGTAACAACTGACCTTCCAGCCCTTGTCCTTTTATGAATTACACCCCTTAGAATGTTGTTTTTAAGTGTTATTTTATCAGGTTTAAACGTTATTAAAATTCAAATCAACACTTCAAAGCAGGATTGTGCACCAGATGAGCTGCTATGGGAAACACAAGCACAGGTACTTCGGTGCAGAGATTCCATCAGACAGCTGGCAACTGACAGCTACGCCCGGATTTCGGCTTCTGTACTTTCCATACAGTGAACATTAAATGCCAAGAAACTCTTTAAATAGGTTCATGTAATTTCTTTGCATGTATTCCTTTCACTCTAGAGCTAACATGAAAATATTTACTGCGGCAGAGCAATTTAAGAAGTTTATCCAGTATTTCCTAATTCGCTTTATCGTTAAAGATAGCTACGTTCCTGATGGGTTGGGGGCGGGGTTTTTCATCTTGCTTTGGGTTTTGGGTGGGTCTGAGGTCTTCTTTTTAAAGAGTTCACCTTCCCCATCCCTTCACTTTCCACTCAGCACTCCCCTTGAGTCTGCTCTGCAGAGGACAGCCCACCACAGAACGAAGTACCCCAGTCAGTATTGGGATTGCAACATGGCATAGTGAAGGGAGAAGCAGGCAGAAAATAGCAAGCCTTTGTTTAAATAATTACCTCTAAGGAGCCAAAGCTTAATAACAAAGGGAAACGGCCATTTTATTTTAAAAATCTTCTTTTGACATGATTCATCATCTTACTCCATCGGCACAGGAAGTTTCTTACGCTCAGCTCATCCCGTATCTTGAAGGTCGTGATACCTCACCGCTACAGAGCGAACATTTTCAAGTGCCTTCTACCACATCCTTGCTTTCCACCTCAAGGTGAAAATCAAAAAGCTTATCCAAGTTGCTTGGAGCGGGAAGCTAGCACCCCCCTGCCTCATCCACAGAGTCAAGGCCAGAGCAGCTGCTCCGAAGGCTTTCCTGCGCACGCGCGCAAAAATCATAACCAAAACCATAAAATAAATAAATTCAAATCTAGTCTGTTCATTTACCTTTCAGTACCAGCTGCCCCAGAGGTGAGTTCGCTCCAGATAAAAGGGCAACGGACTTTTAAAACAAGCAGCCATGACAGCACATTTGCCTTCTCCACGCTGCATGGCCAGAGACCGGCTCGGCTGTAACAGCACGGACAGCTTTGCAGGGTCACTGTTTTCCACAAATGCAGAATTCTGCAACTCTAAAATACATGAGATGACTGTTACGGACCTGCCCCGCAGCGAGATGCTGATGGAAGTAATGTCCCCCCTTCCACGGGGGGCCTACGACACAAGAACGTAATCAGCGACCGCAAGGAAACCCTCAACCTGCTCTGAGCCCCGACGGTAAATGCCACCCTCACGACTTCCTCTCCTGCCCTCCAGCCTCCAGGAAAAGCAAGTACAAAAAGCCACCGTTTGCGGGAGGGGGGGGGGAAGATAGATTTTTCTAGTTTCATAACCGCATGCTGTCAAGCTGGATTCCAATTAAATTTTTCCTATGCCGTAGCGCAAGCTTTGCTTTTTCCAGAAATTTCTCATCGCTCGAAATGTTTGCTCCTGCCCTTTGCTCCCGGGCTGTGCGCTGTACTTTCTGACACGCCACCTTCCTCTAAACGCCTCTTCTCTCCCTTTACCACTTTTGCAGGGACCACAGTCGCACGCAGTTGTTACGCACAGCTTGAAGCTGCCAAACCCCCCTCACCTCTGCGAAAAGCTGGTGCTAACCAGCATCCTCTATTCAACCGGTGCACATTTTGCATCTAAAAGTTCCTTTTATGCAGCGATATTTAGCAGAAAACTGGCAGCAGCCAGCGCTAAGGCGCTTCCAACTGCAGCTCTGCGCTGCTTTTAACGCCAGCTGAATAGAGCCAGCACAGATGCAGGAGGGGGAGCGGGGTGGTGCAAGTCTTCCCTATTCCTTCTATCGGGGGGAGGAAGGACTCCTACCATTGATTTTCCCTCGCCCCCCCCCCCCCCCCCCCNCCCCCCCAATCAGTGGTCTTTAACACGATCACAGTATGCACCACAATGCTTTAAAAACAGCAAAGCTTCTGGAAAACCCAAACAAAAGGAACGTCACCAGGTGACGTCAGTCTATATACAGCCCTGTGTGGTCGCAGCGCATAAGCAAATCCATTCTTGTACCGCTTCCCTGAAAAGCTTTTCAGTAAACGCACTCATGCTACTACAGGAGCTTCTCTCAGCAATAAGCCACCCATCTGCCATCAACAAGTTAGGACTAAAGGAAGCCACAGCTGCGGAGAAAGAAAACGTGAGCTTCAATTAAACAGCCGAGCAGCCACAGAGGACGAAAAACTTGTCTTAAGCGTCGATTTAAAAAACTGCAGACCTGTCAGAGGAGATCAAGCCAGCGATTTCAAAAGGAATACTCCAAGAGAGCGTTGTGGGTTCAATTTTGCACTAATATCAAAGGACGCTAAACCCAGTAAATTATTCAAAGGCTATCTTACATTAGAGCCTTTCCCAGACTCACGGCGTTGAGTCTAAAACTACGACTGAATGCAACCTCCAATGTACTCAAAAGAATGGGTAAGTTCCTGCGTTTCTATATCCCTTGTCTAACGAGTGACCGGCTATGCTTTAAAGGAGCAGTTAGGTGCTAAAGCAAAGCTTTCTGCACTGAACCTTATAAAAAAAAATATATATAAAAAATGTTTTGTGATTGTGACACTGTAATCCTCTGTAATAGAGATAAAGACTCACCCTAAGTGTAATATCCAAGTATTCTGTGTTTCGTAGTAAGTTGTTTCTTGCATTTAGAATTAGCTTGTCGGAAATGCATGGCAATGTTATCTGCAGTGAAATCTTCCGTCGTGATGTTCAAAGTATACTGATAAGGCTATCCTATCTTGTTGTTTTCCTAAATTATATTCTGCAGGCTTACATTTCAAGTGGCCATTAGGGGCTCGTATGCTGGCAGCACTATATGCAATGAGTATGGTTTTAAAAATGCTGCCTGCCTTGGGCATGGCTTGTCCACCAAAATGTCGCTGTGAGAAGCTGCTCTTTTACTGTGACTCTCAGGGGTTTCACTCAGTGCCAAACACCACTGAAAAGGGCTCGCTAGGTTTGTCACTGAGGCACAATTATATTTCTGAACTTGAAAGGGATCAATTTGCAAGCTTCAGTCAACTTACTTGGCTTCACTTAGATCATAATCAAATTGCAACAGTCAGAGAAGATTCTTTTCAAGGACTGTATAAACTTAAGGAATTAGTCTTAAGTTCCAACAAAATCTTTCATTTGCCAAACACAACTTTTAGCCAGCTGCTTAACCTGCAGAATTTGGACCTCTCTTTTAATCAGTTATCCTCTCTGCACCCTGAGCTCTTCTACGGCCTTCGCAAGCTACAGACCTTGCACTTGCGATCCAACTCCCTGCGGACCATCCCGGTCCGCCTGTTCTGGGACTGTCGTAGCCTGGAGTTCCTGGATTTGAGCACAAACCGCTTGCGAAGTTTGGCTCGCAACGGATTTGCGGGATTAATCAAGCTGAGGGAGCTTCACCTTGAGCACAACCAGCTGACAAAGATTAATTTTGCTCACTTCCTCCGGCTGAGCAGCCTGCACACGCTCTTCTTGCAGTGGAACAAAATCAGCAACTTGACCTGTGGGATGGAGTGGACCTGGGGCACCTTAGAAAAGCTCGATTTGACTGGAAACGAAATCAAAGCCATTGACCTAACAGTCTTTGAAACTATGCCTAACCTTAAAACCCTCCTAATGGATAACAACAAGCTCACCACTCTGGATTCCAAGATCCTAAGTTCGCTGACATCCCTCACCACCGTGGGCCTCTCCGGCAATCTGTGGGAATGCAGCCCAAAGATCTGCGCCTTGGCCACATGGTTGAGTGGCTTCCAAGGTCGGTGGGAGCACTCCATCCTCTGCCACAGCCCCGACCACACCCAGGGAGAGGATATTCTGGATGCAGTGTACGGTTTTCAGCTTTGCTGGAATTTATCGACTGTTGTTACACCCGTGGCTACGACGTACGCAGATCCGACTACCGAGTACACGAAAAGAATAAGCTCTTCTCATTTCCATATGGGAGACAAAGAGATTCCAACTACAGCAGGCATGGTCGTTACCACCGAAGAACATTTCCCCGAGCCAAACAATGCCATCTTCACTCAGAGGGTAATTACAGGAACAATGGCTTTATTGTTTTCTTTCTTTTTTATCATTTTTATAGTGTTCATCTCCAGGAAGTGCTGCCCTCCCACATTAAGAAGAATTAGGCAGTGCTCAATGATTCAAAACCACAGGCAGCTCCGATCCCAAACACGGCTGCATATGGCAAATATGTCAGACCAAGGACCCTATAACGAATACGAACCCACCCACGAAGGACCCTTCATCATCATTAATGGCTACGGACAGTGCAAGTGTCAGCAGCTGCCATATAAAGAATGTGAAGTATAATACCTACATGCCATCAAAAATTAAAATCAGATAAGTAACCTATTTTAAAATTGTAGGGGACCTACATCAGAGTCTAATTTTTACAAATGTTGACATAAAGCCTAATTTTCCAAGCTACTTAATGGAAACATTGTTTATGGAGTGGTGCAGTATTTTTTATTTTTAAGTTTTTTAAAAAAATAAATCCATAATATTTTCAGTGTTAAAAGAAGCAATGATTACATTAAACTTGCACTCCTACTGTTTAAAAGTCTAAAGAGATGCTCACCTCAAACTATGTAAAATGTTTCATGTTATGTAATTATATGGCTGTGTGTAAACCTTTATACCCAAGTCTCCATATTCTACTTTTTCTACCGCAAACAGTGCGAGGGGAAGGATACTGGCTATCTGTACAGAGATCTGCGGGGGGACATACGCTCTGTTTGTTCCACTGCAGCTGTAGGATCCCAAACGCTCCAGCTGGCTCCGTTCACTTTAAAGGCAGCCGTGGAGGAAGATTTTTTTTCCTCCTCTGATAATTTCACTCCAGTAAAAAAAGGGGAGGGGAAACAAAAAAAAAAAAAAGAGCAACGAAGGTCCAGGTGGGGATTTAAGTGCACCAGGGACCGGTGAACTTATTTTAAGTACAGTTTTTGTAGCTGCATTCATAGTTTGGCTGGCTTAAACGGACCTTGCTAAAGCTCCCAACAGATACAGAAAGGAGCAGTTCACACGGTCTCCAATTAGCAGGACAGTCACAAATTAGCAGGACGACTCTCCAGGCGCTTACAAAGTAGGCAGTGCAGCTTCTTTAGGAAAGCTCCGTACAACGGGATCGATTCTAAATATTAAGCGCATTCAATTCTTAGCAGCTCTCTGGTTTGACTTGATGATGCTTCTGATGAATTCAGGGTAATTACTTACGGCTAGGAACAAACGGCATTTCAACACCTTTTCATGTGTAAATACACTTAATGCAAGTTTTTCTTAATTAAAAGTAAATATCAACCGCGAGGTTAAGGAGAAGAGGAAAGGAAGGAAGGAAGGAAGAAGCCTCTCTTTGTCCCCCCGCTGCCCCCCCCCCCCCCCCCCCCGCCCCCC
>VZSF01001210.1:63294-122033 GCA_013398295.1 Chionis minor
CACCAGATGCGAGGGGGGGGGGGGGGGGCGGAGGGGGTTTGCAATGGATTACATTGTTTTTAAGTCAACTGCTCAAATATTGTAAACATTCTAACCAAAGCTAAAAGGACCAGAGGGATGGAAACAAATTTTATATATATATATACATGTATGTATAACTAAAACAATGTGTTGTCCAATGCTGCAGTGTTAAACAATTACCAGCACACACCGACGAAGAAAAGAAATTCCTCACAGTGTTGACATACCTTGAACAAATCAGTAATTACAGTATGCTAATTGTGTTGTACTAAACTATTCCGCCAACTTTTTAAACAGAAAAATCACTGCATAAAAATCTGTTTGCTATTTCACTCTGCTTTTATATATCTGTATTACCACTTAGTGAGGTATTTAGGGTGCAATTACACAACAGTTTGATGTTTTATTGTGAAATGAATTCGTCCGAGGCAATTATAGCAAGCTAAGTGTGACTTCTGTTAAGATTTTACATAAAGATTTTTCAATTACTGGTTTTGAAGATATTAATTTGCATCATTCTACTTTTACAGACAGCGCCCTTATTATAAAACAAATATTTTGTTTACTCCCTGTGACTGTACTTTAATGGAAGAGATCCAGTGAAGCCTAACGCTTTTCCATGGGGATACCTTTGAACCCTCCTAACTGCTTACACTACAATGAGCCGATTTACACCTGTTCTAGGAAATCAGTAGCTGCTTTTAACCGAATACAATAAAAATCTGCAGGGCAGGTGGACAAAGAGCAAATATTCTGTAGGATCAAATCCCACGTGAGCCAGAAGGCCAGACCTAAGCTGACAAATATAAAAATGTAGTGGTATCCAAGGGCGTTTAGCTGCTTGTAGAAAGACTTGTTTCGCTCCTTACCATGAGTAAGCGCTCCCAGCTCTTCCCATATATCCAGGCTTTTGCTCTGCTCCGGGCAGGCGGGCGAGCATCGCTGTCTCAGCAGCAACCTGCCCCCTTTACCTGTTGTTAACTAACACCAGGGTCTGCACTGGGAGGGGGGGAACTGGAAAGCAGACGACTTCTGGGAATGATTTCCATGTACAGCTGTAGGGTATCGGCAGAGACAAAGTTATAACTGAACTCATTAATTATACAGGCAACCAAATAATCTTGCTACGCTATCAACAACTGTCAGGCATCAACACTGAACTCTGGTGCCCTCAGCTGCAAGAAGGAATTCCACGTTTTTCTTCCAGGCTGAGTGGAAACCCTCGCTGCGAGGCAGTTGGAAAGGTACCACGTCAGTCTTCCACATGGTAATGAGAAGTGGCTGCTTGACGGAAGCGCCGCGGTTCCTCCCGAGGAGGTGCTTTCCCAACGCCCCAGCTCTGCGCACAAGCCCACTCCATCTTTATTAGCTTATAATTATGCCCAAGAAGAGTAAAGACAGATGTTCCAGCAATGCTGGGTTTAATCCTCTTCTCCACCCCAGCCACTCAGGCCAATCTTCCAAGCAAAGCACTGTCCCAGTGTCTCTCAAAGCAAACACACCCAGGCACCCAACTCCTCTCCCCCACCAGTATCCCCAGTTTCCACTGGTCCCGAAGCAGGGCCGTGGCTTGCGGGCAGCCCACACAGCCTACCATTGTTCAGTTTTACTTCGACTCTAGTATGCACTAAAACGCAGCCGATCTCCGAAATGCCATGGTTTATGCCTGCCATTTCCAAACCCATTTGTTGCCAGGTTCCAGGCGTAAGCAAAGCAATTCTGCAAACATTACATTTAGGGTAACAGGTATCATAAAACTCCCAGAATGTCAAACACTAGCAGCGAAGTCAACTTGAATTCCCTTAGGAGGGACAGCACACGGCAGGCAAAGCTATCGCTCTACACAAGGACACAATCAGAGGCCGTTAATTTTTGAAGGTTTTTGTTTTGTTTTTTTTTTTTAAAGCTACTGTCTTCTATTCTCAATCACTTGCGACTCTTCCAGGCAAGGAGGGTATTGTAATAATTGTGTTACTCAGCAGTCTGTGGTTTATTTTGTATATGGAACAAGAAGCACAGTGGATTTAGTTTAAATTCATCATATTTCAGTACGAGCACTGGCCAGCAAGAAGAGGTTGTTCACTTGCTCTCCCCAAACACCACCTCCATCGCACAGCCTCAGTTGCTACAGATGCTAAATGGCATTACAGGTGCTTCACCACCTCTGGACACAGTCTCACGCGAGTGTTCAGGGCCTTTCGGAAACGAAAATTTCTTCTACTGCTCTCACAACCCTCCGCCCGTCCAAAGACCTCCTCCAGCCTCACCGATCTCCAGCCAGCTCTTCCTCCTCCCCAGCCTAGCCACACGAGTTCCATTTTTGAGTCGTCATGCTGGAACAGGTCTGAATTAATGCTTTCAGTCCCCCTCTCGTTAGTCGCTCCGCATTAGATCATCGTTTAAATGCACACAACTAAAAATTACTCGATAAAGAGTAAAACGGGTTGGCGTTTAGTCTCCGCCTGAAGTGTTCCTCTGCACAGAGCTCCCATTTCCTATCAGATGGAAACATAATTAATGCCGCTGTATCAATGTTTGTTTTTGTTTGCTTTTCCCCCAAGCAGAAATTATCTGATTTTTCAGCGATAAGCCTAGCCTGCATGCAAATCTCCGCATCTGAGCTTACGTCCCATTACCCCCTCTTAGGAGACAGTGGCCTATTGCTAACACGTAAAATCAGAAATATCCAGTGGCTTTAAACCAGAAATCTGCACTACACACTTATTTTTTAATGTGTCTAAGTTAATTTCTGTACTACTTTAATGAGAATAAAGTTGATTTAATTTTGTGATCTGTGTAGTATCAAAATCCATCTGTTGAGACTTATGAAATGTACCCAGAAGCTGAATTCCATCTTTCTTAAGAAGTTTTCCATAAAACTTAAAAGTTCAGAGAGGGATACAGTATTTCTCCTCCCCCCTCAAAAAAAAGAAACAAGGAAACATGGGGAATCAAAGGCAGTTGCACAGCAGCAGCTCCTCCCTCCATCGCGGAGTCCTGTGCGCTAGAAGCGGTGCCAGGCTTTGCTTTGTGAGCCCTCCCGCTAGCAGGGTGCTTAAAGCGCATTTCAGAGTCATCTGGAAATTCTGCATTTCACATCCTGTATTTAAAAAAAAATATAATAATCTTTTGAGAGGTATCTAGGGAAAGGTAACAGAAGCTTTGATGGGTATCATCAAGCCTCAGACAGGGCAAAACACCATGCAGCTTGCACACCTCTGGTGCAAGCAATGAAAAGTGCACCCGCTAGCCTCCAACCGCTCCTTTGTAAAAAAAAAAGCCAAAAAACCACCAACAAAACAAAAAACACACGAACAAACCCCACCCCCTTTTTCTTTTTACCATCATGAAAATACTAGTGAGTGAACTATTCTACCAGCTTAGCAACCAGAGATGAAAAAGGAATCTTAGATGCATTGTATTTAAATTATGTTTTAAGAGCCACTTTCTGGCGGGAGGGGGTGTAAGCAATGGAGTAAAAACAAAGTGCAGTGTACAGAAAAATTTTGTTATTAAAATTGTGTATACTGTAAAACTGAATTTGCCTCTTTCTTCCTCCCTTTTCAAACAGAGGTGTCAAAAGCTCATTCTTTTATAATATATAAAGACCAGTCTACAACCTCTGCAATTTAAAAGCACATCAACACTATCCAAAGCAGACAACTCAGATGTGCCACTTGCCATAATCGTACCAAATACAGCACTTTCTGGTTTACTACAATAAATGAGCTGGTTTGCATGGGTTCTTCTCAAACAAGATGTCTCTTGACTAGCAAAAATTAGTTGTATGAGCAAGATGAGAGGGCAAAAGCCAAACCAAAGCCAAACTCTCAGCCCTTGTGCCTGAGCCCCTGCGAGTACCTGCGTCAGAAAGAGCACAGGCAGTAGCATCCTCTGCAGCATGCCGGAAAACGCCTGGTGTCCTTGGCACAACCTGGCGGGGGCTGGCTGCAGGGCTGACGAGACCTGGCTCTAGCCCTGGGTGGTCCCTGGGGTCGCCTGGTAGACCAGCCCTTGGTCACGGCGGCAGGCAGGAGCGCGGTGTTCCCAACAGGACCACCTTGCCAAGAATGTAGCAAGGACAAACGATCCGCATCATTTAGAGACGTCAAACTAGCAAGACATCACTTCAGCGCTGCGTTACAGCCATCTAGAAAAGTGTCAGAAACACATTCCCTGTAAAAGAAGCGTTCTTTATACGGGCTACTGCAATGAACGTAATGTTCAAAGTCATGGTGCTTCAATAACACGAGAAAGATTTCTGATTTAGAGAAGTGACAAGTTCACGGACACAACCCAAAAGCCTTGCTACAGCAGCTGAACAAAAGAACAAGTTTCAGGATGTTCCGAGATGATTACACGCACTGAACTGCCAGCTAAAATCATTTTAGTAACTGAGCCTTAGCTGCATTTACTTTTTTGCAAAAGGTTTGGCTGGAACAAGTTCTCCAGGGTTTTAAATGTCAGTTGGCTAACTGCCTCTCAAATCCTTCTAATACTTCAAAGCAGCACATGATAAATCCATTTTCTTAAACTCTCAAAGAGACTAATTGTAAGATAAAAAGCACCTCTCAAATGCAAAATCAGTTGTTTTCACAAGCAAAGGTAAGATATGTAAGAGGGAAAACGCTGCTCTGAGTGTACTATGCAAAGCCTTTAAATCCAATTAGTAACAAGGAAATGTCAAAATCACTAGCAACTTACTTTTAGATGTAGGCTGCGTTAAGACAACTGCAAAAAAAACGAGACTTGAGGATCTGACCGGCGAGGACTGCACAAGTGAACTGAAAATCTCAGCACATCCAGGAAAGCGCCAACTCCCTCCTCGGGTGAGTGTATAGGCTAAGGGACCAAATTCAGTGCCAGTGTTCATCCAGCATAAACCCTGGTGTTAATATTTACTGTAATCTGTCCTTCTGGAAAAAAGCTTTATAAAATCATCATTACCTAATCAACAGTTTCATTACTGTTAAGATACTAAGGTAACAATTGTTTTCAGTAAAGCTCTGTTACATTTGACATCAAGAACCATGTGCTCTGTGAGTTTTCCCATCTAACACGACAAAAATAAAATCACTCCAATTGCCTCGTTCACAAAGTTTCACATTTATTTCTGTGATGAACAACTAGAGAGGTTTGGCTACTAAAAGCATTCAGCAAGTGTTTCTGCGCTTAGAGGTAACCAAAACACTATTTTGGTTCTTCTCCTGGTTTTAATCAACGAGGTCGAAGAAATTTGACTTTTTCTTCTTTCTTAGCCTGCTAGAAAGACAAGACCAAAGACTTAAATATACACAAAAATCATTTGAAACCTTCTGAACTGGCAGCATAAGAAACACCAGGTAGGAGCTGAAGGGTGACCAGAAGGGAGTATATCTGGAGTTAAACACAAAGTCTTCTCCCCAGCATGTAACACAAACACTTCCAGTACACACACAAGCAAAACTAAAGTGGCATTCTCTACTGCCAGGACAGCTTCAGAAATTAATAAGCCTTCCTTTAAAAAAAAAAAACAAAAAACCACACACACACACACCACACCAAACCCAACGTATTTTAAATGCTGTTCAAGTAACTTACCCCAGTTTGCTCCCAGTGGGCTCTACTACTCGTATGTTGAATACTCAAGCAAACTAGACACAGAGAAAGTGCCGTTTTCATTTTCTACTAATCCTTACCCCTAAAGGGCGGGCAGTGCATCCACTGTTTGATACAGATGCATTACGCTTTATACCAGTTTAAAAAGCAGCCTTATTTCATGAAAAGTCTGGAAATAAGTGGAAAAGGTTCATCCATCAAGAAGGTTCTTAAATAATGAATGGGTCATAATTCCTTACAGTCAAAAGCAATTAATTTTCTGTGTTATAATCAGGAGAATAAATCTGAAAAATCCATTCTAATGGCTCTGAATCTGAAGGTAGTGTTGCAGCTGAATTTTTAATCTTAAAATACAGGAGCAGTGAGGACTTGTGCTGTTTAAACCAAACAGAACAGCTTTACTGCATATTTAATAGGTAGAACGGGTTTTGCGAGACCGCATGAGATTAAAGACAGCACTAGATACAGGAAATGCATTTCAAGTAGAAAGGTCCTTCCCAGATACTTCTCAACTGTATAGCTACAAAAATTCTTGAAATCTCTTTTATGAAGCGTACCAAATATTGCAGACAAGCTTATTGCAAAAAGTAGCTTTACTTCTATGTTTGCAAAAAGCTAAAAATATTTAGAAGAGCGTTAACGTGGAATCCAGCTCGAGCCTACAGCAAGTATTCTTATTAGGATGCATTTGCTCTCTTCCCTTTAACCAGCTCCTAAATAATCCATCACATATCCAGAACCTCTGCCTCAAAAGCCACGTGCTGTTAGCTGGGACTATCAATTTCTGCCCTCAAATAGATTGCTTCAACCCTCATACCACCTCAAGTTTTTAATCTTTCAGAGAAGAACGAACTGTAAAATTAATAGAGCTCTTAGTAAAGCTAATAATGACACAATCTGTTAGCAGGGAGAACACGGGAAAGGGGACAGGGACACGGGCTACAACTGAGTTTCCATCCCTAAAGGCACCACACAACAGTCGACGTGGAGAGAACACCTATGCATTCCCCCGCGCTGCAGGCACTTCCAGAAGCTTTGTTAACGATCTGCGCTTGGAGTAAGGCAAATTTGGGGTATCCGAGTAGACCCACCTGACCCAGAAGGGAGTCACGCAGTGAACATCCTCAGCACACACCTACCGAAGGACGCAAGCCAGCAACAAGCTACTAAGGTGGGAAAAGCACCGAGCAAGCCACTCTGCAAGCCTCCGGGTCTAACCGTCCACCTCTCATGTAAGGAGCAAAAGATATTAAAGCATCATCTATGTTGTCCTCGGGACAAGACAACATGCTTCAGTAAAGACGTGGAGCTACTTATTGATGGAGTCTAGCCCTGAAGCATGCTGTCCCCAAACAAACAGCAACATCTGTTACGCCAAGTTCTACAGAGATTTAGGATTAACTCCATGCTTGAAATTCTGGTTGAATAATTTAAAGGTTAAGGAATTCCTCCTCAACCTTTCCAGATGGTCCTGAAGATGGCAATAGCTGTGTGGCTGTTTGCAGGTAGGACAGACCCCGAGCTCAGCAGCCGGGGGAGCAGCAGACCACTGTGAGACAGACCCAGAGCACAGGCAGCCAAATTGGGTAACTCCTAGTGACAGCTGGAAGCTCCATAGATATCAAGTGCATGTCTTTAGGGTTCAGACCTCCAAGAATTTAACAGCCACAGGGCAGGCAGGAAGAGAAAGCCATCTCTGGTTTCGAATTCTTCTCTACGGACGACCGGTTTAGCTCTGGGACATCTATTAGCACCGTGGCAGCTGTGGAACTTGGAAATAAGAGAGCTTTGACTACATGACAGATGCCTTTTGCCTGCAATTAGCAACCAGTTTTAAGACACCAGAAGCCTCAAGAAAGGCTAAGGTTAGATATTTGATTAGGTTTAACTACAGGAAAAAAAAAATACAGCGAGCTTTGGCAGGTACTACATCTCTAACATGACAACTACACTCTTGAGTGAAACAAAAATAACGGATACCTTTGACAAGTTACCGTAGTCTATAGTGACAGTTAACTTTTAGGAGATGCCTGTACATCCTGTACTGAAATTACAGAGTAGCATGCTCAAAGTCCCACACGTAACGAGCTTTTGCCACATGTTATCTCTGCCTGGGAGTGGGGAGCAAGCCTCTAGACCAGCTGAAGTATGTAGTCCTCTGGATGAGGGACCTCTCCTGCCCGTAGTTTAAATAATGAAACACCCACATAGTCCACCGCATAACGTAATGTAACAGTGAAATCAGGAGTAAGGCATTTCACATATTTACAGACCACACCTGCAACTTCAATATACCTTCAGTGCTGGGAACTGCTGGACAAGTTGCAATGCCTCTTCCACTCCAAGTTTTGGATTTGTCAGCCACGTAGGTATTTACTGACAAAGCCGAAAATTGGAGAAGACCCACCGCTTTGTTCCCAGCATTTATGGAATGCACTCAGAGCTCTCGCTCCCTCGCCGCAGAGATCATAGAATCATAGAATCACTTGGGTTGGAAGAGACCTTCAAGATCATCGAGTCCAACCATAACTTACACTACCAAAATCACCCCTAACCCATGTCCCTCAGCACCACGTCCACCCGTCTTTTAAACACCTCCAGGGATGGCAATTCCACCACCTCCCTGGGCAGCCTGTTCCAACGCTTGATAACCCTTTTGGTAAAGAAGTTTTTCCTACTATCCAACCTAAACCTCCCCTGGCACAACTTGAGGCCATTTCCTCTTGTCCTGTCGCTTGTCACTTGGGAGAAGAGATTGACCCCACCTGGCTACACCCTCCTTTCAGGGAGTTGTAGAGAGGGAGAAGGTCTCCCCTCAACCTTCTCTTCTCCAGGCTGAACAATCCCAACTCCCTCAGCCGCTCCTCATAAGACTTGTTCTCCAGACCCCTCACCAGCTCCGTTGCCCTTCTCTGGACACACTCCAGCCCCTCAATGTCTCTCCTGCACTGCGGTGCCCAAAACTGAACACAAGACTCAAGCTGCGGCCTCACCAGTGCTGAGTACAGGGGCACAGTCACTTCCCTGCTCCTGTCGGTCACACCATTCTTGACGCAGGCCAAGATGCCATTGGCCTTACCAGCAGGGCCGGGCACAGCAAACACCGTGGGACACGCAGCAAGGGTCTCATGCGAAAAGCACTTGCACCAAAGTGATAACGTCACACGGAGACCTGGAATGTGAAAGCGCTCAGCACCCTCCTCCAGCACAGCCCGAGCCTGCTCCGGGATCTTCCCGTGACTAACAGCTGTCTGACAGCACGCTGTAAAACACGGTGGACAAATGAAAGCACTGACAAAGTGGAGAACGACTCCAGTGCACCACGCAGATAAATTTCAGGGATATTACCCCTTCATATCTACAACTGTCTGCGGACAACAATTAACTTGACAAAGCATGCCAATGAGAGTGTCCAGAGACACATGAAAAAGTTTTATACTACATTCAAATGAGCTGATGCCACCAGACTGCAGACTGCTTTCTTCTTCTCAGTGGGCACTCGATCATTTGAATATACCACACTAAAGCTGCATCATCAAAATAGAAACTTTCCGACACCTACTTTCACTGTCCATTTATTTAAAACTAGTAATCATCAGGCAAATTTGTAAGTGATCATCAGCTTTAAAAACCACTTTCAATTGTTTATGCAAACCTAGCTACATCGCAGGACACTCTGTTCGCAGCAACTCCTCGGGCTTCAACCTGTGCTGTAACAGTCAACAACAAACTCAGTCTGTACTCACTGACCATCAGACACCCTCCGGGAATCATGAAAAAACACGGGAACCACTCCAAAAAGATGAGGTTACATAAATAACAAGACAACCCAACTCCCCCATTCCGCTAAAAAAATAATTAAGCAAATATATGCAATGAATAAAAAATAATAGAGATGTGACACAGTAAATCCACATGAAACGACATGAAATATATGCAACCAGTGATCCTGGGGTGCTAACCAAAAGCAATATTAAAAAAAAATCAAAATTAAATCTCACCCCAACCACTAATGGGGAAGTTTACCTGTGGAGGGCAGAAAAACTTCTAAAAATTCAGTTTCAGGAAGGGTTTGGGCCTCTGCAGATGGGAATCTCTGCACAGAGGCAGTTTCAAGAATATAGATACTATCTTAGTGCCAGACTCCTTGTTATTATGTTAAGCGATAGCTTAATGTTATCTTTTTCTATATAAAAGACATCAGTTCTGACCAATCATCTTCCCCCAAACCTGTGCCTGTTAAAACTGTGTGCCTTCAACTTGACCACTGCCACCTTCTGCGCTTTTACCTGTTACCCGTCTTGCACTTGGGGCATTTCCTGGTCATCTGAGTTTCCAGCTAATCTAAGTATTGCTCACTTGCCATAAATTGATTTAAATGGGTAAACTAAGCTAAAGGTATTACTAACTTTAATCCAGGGGATGGGAGGGTGTAGTTTTGAATAATTACCATATACTGTTTCCTACACACAAGACAAATGTTTTAAACTACTGTAAGAACTGGGACTAAACGACAAGTCCACACACTTGACGCAGACTGCTCACAGACACAAGGTGCAAAACGTGATAAAGAACAAGAACAGGTTTCAGAGATCTGAGCCAAGGAAAAAAAAAACCCCACACCGTTCTGTGCAGGAAAAAAAAAAAAAAAAGACTTCTTTGTGGTTATTAAAACAGCTTCTACCAAGGCCATTACACAGACCAATTTCTATTTTGACAAGTGGTTTGGTTATTTCTCTTTTTATGTAATGCAGTTATCATCAGGAAAGGCCAATATACCAGTACGTTATCAAAAGCATTCCACTGCCTTTGAAACAGATATTTCAAATCAGTAACATATTTCCAGTATCTTCATTTAATATTAAAAACCCTCCAAAAGTCTTGCTTTCTCAGATGAGAGCTGTAAGTTACAACTTCGCTCTTGCAGAATCTGTTCCCTAACAAAAACAGAACACCAGGACAACACACAAGGTTGTCATCTTCCAAACTTCATAACAACTTTTAACTTTAATGGCAGCTGACTAAAATCTTCAGGACTGCTCCCCGCTAAAACCCTTTCCTTAATCCCTGTAACTCGCTCCAGAATTCCCACTCAAGGGTTTGCTGGGAGGAGCGGAAAATGCTGAATCTGGTCAGCAGGCGCTGGGGCTGGATTGTAAGCAGTACACATCTTACGGCCAACCAAGTCTCGACCGTACGAAGTGATAAATTTCAACCCCAGCCCATGCAGAATCCAGTTACGCACCAACTTATCCATCCATCCACACACCCCCCAGCCCCCTTGTGCTCCAGCCGCAGGGGTAACCAGCAACTCCATCCAAATACCTTCACAGGCAACAGGAACTGAGCGAGTCCTTGGAAGCAACGGTGAAATCAAACCTTTAAAATTACTGTCTCGTGCTATCAATGTATTATTTCTTCAGGGAAAAAAAGAGGCATTGCAACAGCACATGGTAATTTTTTTTACTGTTATTTTCACCTGTGATGTGGGTGATGAGGTCTGTCTGGTGTGGAAAACAACAGATTCTCAAAACATTTTGTACCACTGCCAGGTAATGAAGCCACCGGTGTTCTCTTAAGGCTTATTCTTATATTTAAAGAACTTAACAGCATTGGTTTTATGATACAGAGCACACAGGTTCTATACCTCTCTAACACATTTCCACCGAGGCAAAAATACCTATTCATACAGATAAGTAATGGTAGGAAAGTGCCGGGGTGCCATAAAAATCATCCTGTAACAACATGCATCTTTTCCTTAAGAGCTCAAAGGAAAACCGCTATCGGGAATAATACATCACACGCCAAAACTGAGTTTTCATTGAACTGAGTTCCCCTGGTTTCCAGTAGATCACAATGCCTGGGCAAAGTTCAGACTGTGCAAGCCAGACTCGGACCCAGCACAAACAGAGCAAACATACCCAAATTTTTTTGCAAAATGTAAGAGGTTTGTGTTTCTTGTTACCTCGATCATGGTTTTTAGTTGAGCTCCGAGAGGCTCTAGCTTACACCTGGTTAAGTTTGCCAGGTCTCCCCCACCTTTCAAGCAGCACACTTCTGCCTCTGCTTTCTCCACGGGTTGGCAGTTCATGCCTAGTCACCAGAGGGGAAGCAGAAGAGTGTCTAGGCTCTATTTTACATAACTCCAGCTGTAAAGAGGTTGTTTTACAGCGGGCTTGGCATCCTGCTCCTTCAGGAGTTTGCCAGCTTGTATTCTTCCCTCTGCACCGTGTGCTGGGGCTCAGGACTCCAGCACCCCGGGTCCAGGCTGCTCTGGTGCGGCCGGTTGCGCCTCTGCAGCAGGGATCTCCTCCTGGACCACCCTGGAGCACCCCAAGCCCCAGCTCCCACCCAGCCCAGCAGAGAGCAGAAGAAAACTCTGGAATGCGAGGGAAAAGCAGCAAATGGGCACCACGCTGCCCCTACAGTCTTACAGTGAGGGTCTGCGCAGACCCTGGAGACACACCAGAATCGCAGGTAAAATTTTAAACCTACAACGTTCCTTCCTGCAGCACGCGGGTGGAAATGCTGCTGGATCACCCCTGACTGCCGCGCAACCAGGTGAGGCCTAACGCAGGCTGCTCAGGAATGACAACCGGGGAGCTCAAGGAGGGCAGCACAATATTTTGTCAATACTTACAGCTGTTTCCTCACAAGCGATTTTGTTGAATGACGACTAGTTAAGCTTGGCTACAGGTCAATTCATCTCACTTTCAGTATGGCTGGGGAGATGGGAGTAGCAGAATGGATGGGGGAACGTCTCAGAATACCAAATCAGAGGGACAAAATGCTTCTGCAGGAGCCATGAGACAGCTGCTAGGGCTGGTGAGTAATCCGCTACTGCGGAGCCGCCTTTACAGGCATGATTTTTCATTTTGATGTTAATTAGTAACCTTATCTGAAGAATCTCTCAAGTTTTTCCTTTGCAAATTACATGAACTAATAGATACATCCAGAAAAATGAAAAGCAGGCTGAAGTTTACACCCGCAGTAATTGTAAGAGCCTTGAACTATTTTAGTTTTTATCATACTTTACATGCATGTGAAAGGCTTTAGAAATAGAACAACTAAAATTGGAACAACACAGACCCCTGCAAAACTCAAATTAAAAAGAGTGAGCCAAGACAGCATATGCCCTTTCCAAGAGGAAGAGAATGCATTATAAATCTGGGAATAAAGCCACCTAACTCCTGGCAAGACAGCTCAGAGAAACAGATAATAACACAGTCCTACCAGTACAGTCATAAGACATTCAAAGCTAGAATTAATGTATCCTTTATTCATTATTAGAAATATAAATAGCTTTAGTTTGTGACAGATTTTAAGTATTTCCTGTAGGAAGGGACTCAGCAGCCTTAACCTGCAATAGAGCAGCAAAAAAATCCCTAGATACGAAGTTGCCTTCAACAGGAAGCAGAAGGCATTAAGTACTGGAAGCAGCGTCAAAAGCTGCCGAACTGGCGAGGGACTCGCGACTGAGCACCTCTAGCCTTACCAAAGAGCAGAAGAATCTCCTCTGCCTCCCACACGTGCACGTCAGTAGCTTCACTTGCCTGCACGAAAGACAGAGTGTTTGGAAGAAGAATGCCCTCGCTCACCGCGAGGTTGACCCCACTGGGGGCAATTAAAGAAAACCAGCAACCTTAGTCACATCACCTCCATCTACCTACAGCAAGTGACTCACGGAACCACCCCGCTGGATTAAAAAGACAGTAAAAACGTGGCATGCATAACGTCATCCTTTACAGAGACACTATCAAGCCATTATTTACTAAGCTAACTAATTAGCCAGCCACCCTTGCAGATAATGAGAATGCATTAAAGTATTTAAAATTCCAGCACAAGTCTGACACATACAAAGTGGCTGCCCTTCTTCAAAAGCAACGAATGTCAAAGGAAATAAACCATTTAGGCACAGTCAGCACATCTGAGGTGGAGCAGGAAGGTAGCATCACCTACGGTAAACCTTCAGAAAAGGGAAATAAAACAAAGCAGAGAGCTACAGGATGCAGAGGTATTTCACACTTTTATCAGCTTCTCCTTGTAAAGAAATCATTAGACAGATTACTTAAATTAGCAGCAGATGATGATAAAGCAGCAGCGACTCAAAACAAACAGAATTAACATACAGAACTGTACAATCTGGCACAGAAAAACAGGCAAATTGAATGTACTTAAGCTGACAGTGATCTGAAAAACCCAGCTGGTTAAATTCAGTTTTACCCCAAGAAATAAGCTTTAACTGAATATACACTTCACTGCAGCCTAGTACTGAAAGCATCCTTCCCTTCACACAGGCACTGCTCCAGGAGCGGGTAATACAACCCAAGTCATAGAGCAAGCTTATAAAACATATAAAATAAATTAATCCATCTACTGGAAATAACACCAGGAATACTCACGGGGGATACAAGTTCCCTGTGTATTTGATACAGTCCTGCTCTTTCAGAAAGATTTCCTGAACTCCAGCTGAGAGTCTCCATGATTTTGGGTGGGTTTGAGAGGGGGGGAGAAGGTGTTTCCACAGCATTATGAAATTGATTGAGGATAAAAATTTAGAGGAACTTTGGAGATTTCAACACCTGGCACCAAGGAGCCAGTTTTACGTTCTTGGTGAATAGGTCTTCATGGGGGGGGGGGCGGTATCGGGACACAAAGATTTGCTGCTTCATTACTACCTTTTTCTCTACACACATATTCCTCATAGGATCTCCTCATTCACCTTAGTGGTGGTTCCCATGGTAGAGCCCAACAGCACCTGCACAGACAGGAGCAGCCTTTTAGGGTGAAAAGCAACACTCTACGTGTACGACAACAGCAGTGGGAGGTGAGCAGGAGACCACCGCACCCAGGCCAGCCTGGGCAGCAACCTTACCCGCAGCTACAGGAAAGCCAAGCCTGCTCCAAACCAGCTCCCGCGACACAAGAACATAAACTTTTAAGGTTGTGAAGACCCTGCCTTCCTCAGGGAAAAGATCCCACAGGAAGAAACGCCACCATCTTGTAGGCCATTAGCTCCAAAAGGGTCAACTGCTCAGGTGCAAGGCAGAAAGGCTTTCAACTGCTTTCTTTTTTAAAAGTTTCAGTTATTTCTGCATTAATGTATCATTTTCTTGGCTTTTTTCAGTCCAGTGACCTCTAGAATTAGGATTCTTTGACTCCTGGAGAAGTGCCCAAAAACTCATTCTGCCTCTAAGGAAATTCACAATTTGGCATTTAAGGGGAACAGTATCAAATGATATAGCTGCAGTCTTAGTCCGTACTTGACATCAGAGCTCTCCCGTCACCTTCTTCCCCCGAAACGACTCAATAAAGGCAGTCCTCAAAGGAGAGGTTCAAAGGCATAGCAGGGAAGCACAAACAAGCCCCACTTCGCAAGTTTTTTCCCTACACACTCCAAGAAGCTGACTGGAGAGAGGTGGGGAAGGTACACACGTGAAACCTTCAAAAAAAGGGAAATGAAATTGAAGCCACAGACACAGAAACCACCGGGCAATATACCGTAG
Organism: Chionis minor; assembly: GCA_013398295.1. Taxonomy (NCBI): domain Eukaryota; kingdom Metazoa; phylum Chordata; class Aves; order Charadriiformes; family Chionidae; genus Chionis; species Chionis minor. Next base: position 78,420 of record VZSF01001210.1, read on the forward strand.
CCAGTTACTCAGCTTCTACATAAGTACAATTAATTGCTGGGGCTTAAAGTGTTTTGAATGAAATCAATGCATACCAAAAAGCAATGTGGAGTATTATTAGGTTGAAAAACATGGAGACAGCATGTAAACGGAGGTATGAGACTTGGGCCACCATTGACATTCACAGCTGCGGTTCTGCTGCTGGGAAGCCTGAAAAGGTGAAACACCCATCAAGACCTTCCAACACTAGAGACAGGACAGAGACTTCCTACCCGGGACTTTTTAAAAGCACCACATACCAAATGTCGCTAACGAACACCTGGAACGAACCTGAAACCTGTCAATACAAACAGTCACAAGCTGGTGTCAGGAAGGAAAAGAAACTTCAAAACATACATAACTCTCAAGCATATAATGAGGGGTGTCTTGAAGTACCAGGAGGATACTTCAGGATCTCCAGCATTCCTTAATATTTCTCTATGTATTTCTTTTAATTTTGGAGAAATTATGCAACTACATTCATACATTAAGACCACATAAAAAAACTGTGGTATCAGAATTATCTGAAATATTGAGTAGTTTAAAATAGTAAATGCCCTTTACTCCCCCAAACTGCCCCTATGCGCAGCTTCACGCTGCATGGATGAATCTTAACCTGGCATTACAAAAACCACACACACAAACAACCACCAAAAAAAAACCAAAAAAATCCCCACCAAACCCACAAACCAACAAGACCAAACCACACACAAAATCCCAGCACAAACACACAAAAAGGTGCCTGCCTCACTTGTAGGTGGGATCCTTAGTCCCAAATTCAATCAACTTAACACAAAGGCAATAAAAAAATTTGGTTTTGTTTAAAAAAAAAAAAAGATACCATCTTTTAATTATGAGACCAAAATAGATTCCCTAAAAATGCAGCAGATGAAAGGCAAGCCAGAAGGGAAATGTTGAGCAGGCAAGAAGCAGAAAGGGCCAGGTGGCCAGAGAACATTCCCCCCAAGGGCACCCGCCTGCTGCCTGCACACCTCGGCCCAGCAGAGCTACTCAACTGGTCTGCAACCACCAACTTCTTTGCACCCATGGGACCTGTACCTCATCATCTCCAGTCGCTCCGCTGCACACTCCCACATCACCCGCCTTTCCCTTACTCCACAGAGATACCTGCCTCTCAAGATACCGTACCTACAGAGTTTCTAAACCAAGAACCTTTTGTTTTCAAAGCTTCCCCCCCCGCCAAGAGCTACCAGGCTTCATTTTCCAAGTTCTTTCTGCAGGTTTCATAAAGTAACTGATAATGTCAATTCAAATCCATATTCAGTAAGCCACAGATGACAGCACCTCAGGCATACAGAAGAGATTCTGAACTGAGAAGCAATTTTATTTTGGGTTTTGGTTTTTTTTTTCTGGCCACATATGGCAGCACCCAATGAATGGCAAAAGCCTTTTTTCTTGACAGTGAGAGGTTAACATATATGCTGTATGAGTCAATAATCCACGAGCGGCTGCACATCACGCAACATTTGCATTCAGTCCGAAACATACAGATGTTAAAGAAAAATACACACAATTTATGAGAGGCAGTTATTTGTGAAAGCCAGCTCAGAACCCTGTGCCTGCCTTTCCATTGACTACTGCTAATTTTGCGAATGCCCTGGGTTTTCCCTTTACGGTCTAATGCCCAGGGAAAACTTTTTTTAATTGACGCTGAGGAAAACACATTTTTTTGCACACTTTTGCAAGGAAGTTCTTGGCCTGAGAGCATATAGGTTTGTTGCTGTTATTCTAAAGAAACCACTCTTCGAGCATGCCAGTTCAGCACGAATCAATTTTTAGTATAAAGTCTCCAAAGTAAGACTTTATAAGTCACAAGTAAGTCTTTTCAAACAGGTTCGAGCAGAGAGTTTTAACTCTGGCACAGAAGCTGTCTCTGCTCTGTTTCTCCTCTGCCAATTTGCCTCTAATGCCTGTCCCTCCTGCTGAAGTAACATGTCCCTCTGCAGACCAGAAGGAAGCCAAAATTTTCCCCTCTGTTTCCACAGCTTTCCAAGATACAGCTTCACCTGCATCCTTTCCTCAGACGTGAGAAGGATTAAGTCGCTCTTCCGCCTCTATTTACATTCAAGAGGGCTGCCACTATTTGGATAAGCCACAAACGTTAATTATTCTGTATTGATTCAGTTGACTTTCTGGAACAAAGTAGGTCTGAAGCTCCAGGACACGTTATGAGCATTACAGAACATCACCTTTTTCACACAGGATAAAGCAGGTTAAGCAAAGAGCACTGTCTAGATATTAAACACCACATGTAGAAAATAGCAATTCTAGGTTCCCAGCAAGATCTTGCATCAGGATCTGTTAAAAAGGTGAAGAGATATTGAAAAGCAAAAAAAAAACCCCACCAAAATAGAGGATCAGAAGTTTTGCATATCACCAGAGAACTGGAGAAGGTAAGCGCTCCCATACAGTAACAGGGACATGCGTGTACACAGACAGTGACCGTCCTCATTGTCTTACTTCATTATCTTCCAAATCCCACCTTGCAGAAAGACAGGAACTTAATCCAGAGTTTGTATTTGATCACAGCTAGAGAAAAAAGGGGAACCCAGGATCTGAGATGCAAGTATTTTGTTGCAATGCAAGAACTGTACTATTCCAACTTCGTAATAATTCCATCATTCCTTTCTTCCAACAAGACAAATTCAAAAGCCCATTTGTGTGTGTAATACTTCTGCACACTGAGAGCATGATCCTGCTGGAGGCTAAAAAACTGTTTATGCACAGATCAGTAGTCACTGTGCAAACTTACATGCTCTGTTCCATCTAATACTCCGTGATTTTGGCTTTGAGAGAATACTCAAGTATCACCAAATGGAGCTTCATTAGGGATAATGATATATTTAATCTTACGTAGGCAGATAGAGTTCAAATATTTTCCTACAAAACAGTAGAATTCAAATGAATTAAGTCACAAAACACAGAATTTTAAAGCAGAATCCATGCATAGCATTATGGCATATTATGTAAAATGGTTTACAGCTCAACAAAAGTAAAACGCTGCTAAATGCCAACCGCCATCTCACAAACAAGTGTGCACACATTATTTCGGGTCTTCCTTACACCAATCTTCAATGTTATTTGGTCAACATTAGATAAAAAAAGTCTGGATTTATAATGTCATATTAGAAGATACTAGATATGTGTTAACACTGGAGACGGACGTATGTCTAACAAAGGAAAACCAGATGTTTTTATCAATACAAGCTTAAAGGAGCTGCGGAGGAAAGGAGGGATTGGGGTAGGATGGAAGCCTTCGAAGCCACACAAGGTATCCACAAGACTCAATTCTCAAGTTCAGAGCTACCACCAGTCTTAAATCCTGCTGCACACATGAACGGAGCAAGTACTGTAAGTGAGGGCAGCAACCTTCCTTCCTTTACATGTATTAAGAGTCTACAACAAGAAGTGCTGCAAAGCCTGGAAAGCCTGCAAGGTTCAGTACTGCTGGACAAGAGAGTTTAGACCAAGTCCCAGCTACTGTCAAATCTATTCAATTTAAGAGTTATTACCAGCAATTTTGCGCCAAGCAAGCAGCAAAGGCTGAAGGAAGCGGCTGGAGAAGAGCAATAATTAAAGATTTCAACAGCCTTGTGGTGGAACTAGACTTCAGGTGCGAGCGTTGGGCTTTGTTGGGCTTCTTTAAGCAGGCATCAAGCCAGCCATATGCTTCTTCAAGAAATGCAGTCTCCTTGCGTAGCACAAGACTGCCTTGGGCTTGAAAAAGTAGTCAGGACTTTCCAGTTGTGCCAGCTGGAAAAACAAATTGGTAGCCTCAGCAGCAGCTGGCTGCACTGACACCGTTTACCAGCAGCCATGACAAATAGCTGGAGCCCAGCTGTGCTGCCCTCCCTCCCCTCTGAGGCTGAGCACCCTCATCGCAGCCGTTGTTCGGGATCTCTAAACCAGCAATTCCACCCGTGCATCAGGATGAGCTCAGAGTAACCACAGGAATGACTGGGAGCTCTGAAAAGCTTTAAAACCCCAAGCCCACCAGGCTGATAAAGCTCTGTATGAGCCGTCTTCCATTTATTTCCACAGGCCCTTGTATTACTACCCAAGAAAGGAAAGTTTCCAGAATGTCTTCTGGAATCATTCCCCTTGCCAAGTCCCAAACCAGGATGATATTGGGTAAGCAACAGGGAAGCTCATTTCCGTGGCCCAAAAGCGCCCGACTGACGCAGTGTGAAATGCTTATCATCTTCATCAGGCCTCGCTCCAGCTATGCTGAATTATTTACTCTATGTCAGCCTGTAAACGTTAAACTTAAAAAGTGTATCACCTCAGAATTTTTTTTGTTTTTAAAAGCGGCATCTTTGTCAAACTGATAATGTTTATGGAAATTAGCGCCCAGCATAATAGCACAGCTCTCTCTACTGAACGGTGGAGTCCACGACAGGAAAACCCATCCAGGCTTTCAAACCATGTCCATCACGCCAGCATTCAAGCATGTTAAACTGACAGAAACGATATTAAAAAAGAACATGTAGATTATCTCAAGGCAGAATCTTTATCAGCATCTTTATCATAAATATGGATCAGTCTGCCATTTTAATTCACATCTATTTCCACAGAAACAGTTGTTTTCATTAAAAGGGCTATGCAAGAGCCCTTTCAAATATATAGATACACATGGTAAATAAAGCTTTACAGCTGTGTGAAAATTCACACACATTCCTTTCCAAGCCTGGATCCTTGATGGGAATACAAAGCTGTGGATCAACATTATTAATAGGCAAACTCATAATGAAAACACATCTCCATTCCGTAAATTGCAAAGCGTATCAGAAGTAGAAATAACCTTCGCTGGTAGTTCTGAAGACAAAATTATTTCTCCCAAAAGGTATTGAACAGATAAGCCAGGCGCTTTCTTGCCCATTCTTTTTCAAGCATCAGAGATGCTCAGAGCAGCTTAGGGAAGAAAAGCAAAATAGCGCAATTAAGATGAAGGAAACAGTAGTTGTTTGGAGCAGTACATTTCCATAAGCGCACTAAACACAGAAGGGGGGTGCAAAACGAGCGGTTAGCGAGTTATGAGACCACCAAGTCTAAAAGCAGAAGCGTCGAGACCTATTTCAGGTATCCTGAGCACCAAACCACACTGGCCAGCCCGCAAGAGGCCCTGCTAGGCAGCGCAGCGCAGCAACCCGGGGTTCAACCACCTCGCCTACCTCCAACCCCGCTATCCGACTGCCAAGCAGGTTAAAAACGAACACTGGGAGAAAAACAGCCCCCACCCCCAAACAAACCCAGCTATGGTACTCGACCACTGGAGGCCAAACAGAAGACGGGAACTGGAGGAAAAAAAAAAATAATGAAATAAAAAAAATATCAGCTGAAATCATCTGTGCCTGGAATGCTTGCTCTGAAACCAGCCCCAATGGTTTTTTCTCCATTTGCTGCCAAGCACCTCTAATGCAACCCAGACAGTCAAGGACACAGTCAGAATGTTAATATGAAAGCATTAAAATTCCCATTGAAATAGGACCTGTCAAGCTACTTTATGTAACATGATTTATTGTTTCCAAATGTAGTAACAAGGGATTTTATTGTACAAGAGCATGTTGTACACAATGGGGCTCCGGGTTCGCATTCCACACTAGCCAAACTAGAATTTCTGACAAAGTTTATGCTCATACATGTCCGAGTTAGCGGTGTGTGGATGAAAGGGTAGCTATGTGCATTAGAAATTGATAGGGTATAGAACAGGCTTAAAGTGAGAGCTCTCTGCTCGTTTCTGTGCACACTAAATAGACCTGGACACCTCTGATCATGGCTGCTGAAGGGCTCGAGGACAGTGCTTATGGGAAGAAGCCGAACTGTTCCCATCCCTCAGGGCACTTGCATCAAGCAATAAAAATGGACTGTCAAAAGCTTCGGGAAGTTTTTATTTCCAGTCTTACGCATCAATCGGGTAACTGATGTCTTCTGCAAGTTCCACGTAGTCAAACGGAGAGCAGACCAGAAACGTCTGGTTAAGTTTCCAGCCTGCGCTTTCTAACCCACTAAACCCCAACCTCAAACCCCACAATCTCTTACGTTTCTCCTATTTAATACAGCAGTTAAAATCAGGGCAAGCTGCCCAAGTTCTGCACCAAAAACACTTGTGGAGGGGTACAGCACAGAGCGCACACCCTGTCACGACTTAAAGTTGGTGGATTTGTGTGTCTGTAGACACATTCTTTCCTCTCCATTCCACAGACCATCTTAGAAACGCAGAGACATTTCAGCTCCATCAGCCCACTGTTCTTTTTTTATGCATTCACTTTAGGTTGTTCAGACAATGTAAATGCAACGAAAACTACAAATTTGAGGCAGAGATGACTAGCACAGTACACAAAAAGCAGAGACACTGACAAAAATCGTACCTGTCCTCTACACTGGGAGAGGTATCACACCAGCCGGTAGTGCAACGGCAACACTGGGATAAATTGGTATACAGTCAACAAAAAAATATTCTGCTTCATATTTTTTATTTGGAGCAAACTGCAACCAGTTAATGCCCACCCACGCAAGATTATGGAGTTAGATACAAAGGAGTGTTGCTGTTGTATTTTGTTACCCTGCTGCACTCAGCATCCTAGCTTTCTTCCCAGCTTCTTCACGGCTGCACTATTAACCTCGAACATCATTCCAGCAGATGCTTTGTTCTGCCCTCTTCCCCTGCCCAACTCTGGTATCAATGCCCAACTAAACTCAAACACGCTTTGAAATTTTTTCATTTCATTAATAAAGCACACACCAAGAATGCCTGACCGCAACAGATCACACAGAGATCTGGATCTTGCCATCCATTAGTTATATTACACACTGAGTGATGTGGTCAGTCTACTGCATTCCAGGCAGTTGATTCCAGACCCAAGACCTTGGACTACTCTGCTGTTACAATGCTAGACAGAATCAATAATGGAATTTTTTTAGGCCTTCCCATTCTTGCTCTGCCATTCAGCAGTAGCAACAAGAAGCACTGGCTTACTCCAAGTAATAAACACCAAACATATATAGATGTTCGTGTTTGCTATTTCAATCCAGGAGGGATCTGCAATGCAAGTTTAAAAAGGAAAACTAATTTCTGTTGGAATAGTGAGAAGTGAGCAAAAGCCATAATGGAAACCAGCTCTCCCGAGGCGAAGTGGAAGAGGAGGGGAAAAAAGCTAAAGAATCAGATGCTGAAATTAAGGGATGAAGAGCTGGCATTTTAAGGAATGTGGCTGGGTAATAACATGGGAGATGAAGTTCAGTGAGCATAGGTAGTTAAGTGATGCACAAGGGAAAGACCATCTAACTCAACAATTACAGAAACAGACTCCTACCACTACAACTCAGGAGCGACTTCTTGACAGTAGCCATTTCATCAGGATACCGCCTCAGTGCTCAGCAGCCATCAGACAGCGAACGGAGCTGGCATTGTTAGTACGGGGCTGAAGGACAAAACCAGAAAATAACATGACGTTGCCTGAATCCTCAACAGCAGATACAGTTCTGGTCCCCAGATCTCAAAGGGAATTTGTAGATGCAGATGACGCACAGGAGGAGATCGTGGAATGCGCCTACACCAGCATTTTGGCTCAGATCAGAGGTGCACTTCTGAAACTCACCTCCCAGTCACTGCCGCTTCACGCACTGCCATTCTCACCTCAGAGCCTTCCTGGGCCGCCCGAGCTGGATTCTCTGAGTGAATCTAAACAAGGAGACAGCCACTACCACACCACATGTTAACTAGTACCCAGTCCACAGGGCCAGGCTAAAATCAGCTGACGCAAACTTCTGCGAAACGCAGACAGGCACAGGCATTGAGTCCTAATTCTCTGTAGAAATCCCACCCTAATGCACCACGCTGCTTGATAGCGAGGGCATAGCCAGAGCTGAGAGGAGGCGTTGAATATCTTGTTTATGGTAAGCACCTAATAAAACTAGGACACTTCATTCTAGGGAAGGTAAGACTGAAGTCTCCAACATTCTATGGCTCTGAAACGACGTAGGTGGCATAGAAAAGGATGAGTAAGGAGTAACTGCTCAGGGTCTTTTCCTAAGTGAAATGGAGGTAAACATCCAACAGAATAGGCAGAAGGCTGTTCTGCTTCAAAATTAAGGAGCTGTTTCTACACACAGCACCTATTTAAGCAGGAGAACTCCTTTCTAATGAAGGTTATGAATGCTGTAAGTTTGTAAGGGTTCAGAAAGGAACTATACAGATTCATTGGGGAAAAGTCCGTCAGGAGCCATGGAACGCAGGTGGCAATGCTAGCTCTGGAAGGATCCGAGCTGCAGACTGGTAACACTTGGGGGATACACTTTGAGTAAGTAAAACTACACACCTCTCTTGTTACTGTCTCTTTCTTGTAGGATCCACTAGTGACCACTGTCAAGACAAGATACTGGCCTTGACATACAAAATTTAGTCTGACCAGGTTGGACTACTCTTGGAAACGGCAAGACAGATGTGCTAGGTTGAAAAGGAAATAAAGCGCCCACCAATCTAAGAAGATACACACTTCAGTAACAAACTAGGGAACAAGCAAATCCTGCCCTCCTTTTAGGGGCATAATCACAGGCTGCAGATGCAGCAGGGGTCAAGAGCTCCTACAATGCAGTTTATTAAAACTGAAAACTGTTATTCAGATAGAGCCTTCTGCCACGCATCGTAATGCAGCCTGCAATGCTTGCAGACTGACAGACCCTTGGGGACAGGCCTGGAGAGACAATTAGACTACAGGTCCAAACCAAGAAACTGAGTTATAAGCTGTCTGGAAACAGCCTTTTTATTGCCAGAGATCTGAAAGAAACCCCAAAAGCTAGAGGAAGTCACTAAACCAGAAGGCATTTAAAACTAAAAGGGAATCTGCCTTAAGACATTCCTGTGCTTCAACCTTTCCAGTGTATTCCTCATCCAATCTTCTCTCTGAATTTTTACACTTGGCCAATAAATACCTCTTATTCTAGCACTCAGACAGGATTTATGACGCACTGCAAGTGCTGTGCAATTAACAGATTTAATGCCCAATTCATTTCCTTCTTCAAAGGGAGACTGGAGAAAAGCACAACAGGAGACGGCTGGGTACTGGAGCTGTGGGTATATCATACATATACATGATATGACATTTCCTCTACCACCACTCTAAGTCGGCACATCCCTACTCTTCCTGTAGATGTATCAAGCCTTTTTCGCTGTTTAGGTTCCCAACTATTATTCATTCTTCAGCTTAATCATTGAGGGTTTTTTTCCTACCTTCAGTATGGATTTTTACACACCATCCCACATTTTCACCATAATTTATCAATTGCTTTTTCCACTCCATTTCACTGAATTCCTAATCTCATTTCCCCAACTACACTGTCTACAATCATAACATAGCAGTGACTTTAAAAAATTCAGTACGCTCCACTAATTTCACAATGTGTTAAAGGAGATAACAGAGGGAAGACATTCTTTCCATCTCAGCGTGATTACTTTAACTTGCATATCAGAGACAACAGTACACAGCCAAGGATGAGGACAGGCATTTCTGGGAAAGGAAGTCAGAGCTCTGCAATCTTACACAGGTATTGACCAACTTTCAATGAGAGAAATGCCACCGACTCTTGCGTGCAAGACTGAGCATTTATCTCTTCCGCATTTTTAACTAGCATTAGTGGATGTTTTATTCAGAATCATGCCGACAGAGCTTCATCCAATCCAGTAGCACATTTGTCTGAGGGATATTACCGATGCATCATATACTAATAAAACACCCTACTCTGAAAGGAATTTTAAACGGCGCAGCTTAGCAGCTTGCTTCCCAGCTGCATTCTTAAGTTCTATATAGTGTCAACGCTGAGCGCAAGCTACTTTCACAAGCAATTAAGACAGACTACATGAAGTACCTAGCTCAGCCTGCAGGCTATATAAGACTTGGCTTTCAGTTTTATTCAATTACTTCGTTCCTGTCTTCAGTAAACAGAAATCCTTGTTTCACTTTTTCTCTACCATACACTGCATCTGTTCTCCAGATTACACCACCCTAATCCCCCCACGGCAGCCTTTGGACCAGTTTTACACTACGCTGAAGTAGTTTTTGCCAAAAGAGTTAAAGGTAAGGTACATAATACAGTGATGTTCTTAAATGCTACTGTCAAAAAAAAAAAAAAGTCTCTGAACTAAGTTTCACCTCCAACACACTCAAAAGCATAAATAAGACTTCGCCTTATCCCATTAACGTTTCTTCAGCCAATTTTACTCGCCACAGTGCTACAAGCCATGTAGTTTGCTTACGTCGTTGCCATTTCAGCTTTATTTCTGAAATCAGCTTGAACAGTATTTAAGTTTAAAGTCTAGACATAGTCTAAATCTTATGATATCCCAACCTCATCTCTCAACACCGTGAGAACGATTCAGATTAAAAACCCCTGGGATCAGAACAAAGAGGCAACGGAGGGGAGGGAAGTCCAGTATTATATCATGATGCCTTCAAACACAGAAACTCATCCGCGTGACATGATGTTTACTCCAACCACAGAAACACTCTCAGGCTTCAAATACTATGTGCGCATTAAATGCCTGAACACCGGAAAAAGACTGCTCAGAGTCCAACATATATATATACACCAAACTATTCTCCAGATTTCTTACTAAATATTTAACTTCGTACATCACCTCTACACAAATTGACTAGTAACACTAATTAACTTGATTCTGAGAATCTATGCCTTTTAGCTAAAAAGACGACACAGTTAAACTTTCCAAGCTTCCAGAGAAGTGAAGAAGTACTGCTTTTTCCCTAAGCCAAGTTACCTTATTGTAAACTGAAGTGGAAAACCAGACTAATTCTACTGAATTTCTATACAAACCAATATGAACAGTCCTAAAATAAAAACAGTGCCGAAGGGTTAACACTTTAGGATGATAATAGCTGCTTGGAAGATTAGAGACCAGTTTTAAGATAAGTATCATTGATTATTTAAGTAAGTCTGATCCTGCCTCCTGGCAACCTTTCAGGACTACTGGTTACTGTTCGAGTTCTGTTTGGGAACAGAACAAACCAGCTTGGAGACACACAGCTTCGATTCCCCATTTTTGATAATCTCACGGAGTTACGAACCACGCAAACTAAACAAACAGAACAGAAGATACTCACATTCCCCATGTATTCTGAAAGTAGATCCTGCAAGGCCTGTCGCACTGCATTACACTCTGCAACTATACGTTCCCGTCGGTCATCACGTGTGCAGGATGAATCAGCCATCAGGGCTGCTCCACTAATGATGCTCTCCAAGCGCTCTTCCAGGGAAGGCCTAAAACGTTCTTCACTGAAGGTCGATGGATCCACAATAATTTGTTTCTAGTAAAATAAAGGGTTTAGAAATTAGCAATTAGACCAAGCGGTAAGTTACCGTTAAGTCGTGAAGACAACCGACGTTTCCAGCAAGCCCCCGGTCAGGCATAAGACACAAACACCACATAATTTTGGCATTGAGGATGATTTTCATGAGTAGTTTTGTAAAATTACTAAAAGGTTCCCCAGCAGATTACATTGCTACCCATTTCTTGTGCTGCTTTGTCAGCTAAACAAAACCTGGCCACAGGAAGCCTCGTTACATGACCGGCCAAAAAAAAAGAAAAAAATCAACCGTGCCAGCACAAATAAGATTCGAAGTACAGAATTCTTCTTAACTACATGTCAATCCGGACATGCCTGCACTAGTTAACTTGTCAGCTATAGTTATCCCATCATGAGCAAAAAAACCAAGGAAAACAAACATCCAAAATTAGCCCTATACATAGCGCTCTGTTGTCCTAGATGATCCCGCCTTTCTTCTCTTCACTCTTACGCAGGTAAAAACAACAGTATTCTGAAAAATTCCCAAAGGGAAACATCAACAGGAACATTTCAAACAGCGCAGAAATCAATTTTGTCCCGGCAGAACACTATCACAGGTTTATCTTGAGGCAGTATTAGCAAGCACAGCTCATACTGAGGGACTGAAGGCTGGAACAGCAGTACTGATGTATCTGTTTTTCAAGGGGCCAATACCACCACCCGTCCAAGTTCACCAGGAAAAAGCAGTGTCGCATTTATCACCTTGCAAGTGCTTCCAGGCGGTTTATTTAACCACAATTTATTAAGGAAAAATGATGCGGCCACTTCAAAGTTTGGTGGTTTGCTTTGGGCTGGGTGGTTTTTTTCCCACTACAGGGGCAGGAGGGGAAGATGTTACTAATTCTTTATAAAAGAAGCCCCAAAAGTTTTTTGCAACGGGAGCTTTTGCAGTCAGTTTGGATGCCAGCTAACTTCAATAGCAAAATCACAACCACTACTACTCCTGCCAGCCAGCATGTTTGTCCCTACAGAGTAACCACACAGCCTTCAAAGCAGGATTAGAACACGGCACGTGTCCTCCAACATGCTCCTCTTTTTTTCCTGAAACTTTTAATCATGCGGATAATACAACGGTAGTATGCTACAACTCCAGAACTGTACCATCAAAAGCAGAGATAACGATTATCTTGTTATATTCTGGTAGCCATTTAATATTTTACCATCACAGTAAAGACACCGGAGTATTTGGGGGTGTGTGTGTGCAAAGCCTGTATTACAAGAGCGCAATAATACTCAAACGTTAGCAGGAAATGAAGTGCAGTGATAACATCTGCCAAGAACCTGAGCACATTTGTTTTGTCAGCCTCCTTCGGCAGGCATGAGACAACAAAGCTATCGCACACAACGTGCGTTGAAGCTGGCTGGCTGAACAAGCCCTGCTGCTGTTACAGCCCCTCACGAAGCAGAACTGAAAGTTCAAAAGCTCTATGTGAGCTCAAAAAGTCTCCGGCCATATATATTAGAGAGTTCACCCAGTAAAATATGGCCATGTATGAGAAATCACATTAAACGGCTGGAGTTAAATCAGCCAATCCACGAACCCAACCTGAATTGCTTCTTCAGTGCCACATACTCAAGTCTTAACATTGTATGCCGTTATGGGACCTGCCTTCCCCTCCCACAGATACCTGCTCAAACCTGCAATCCCTTGGGTGCCAACCCTGAGGCACACACTTAAGACTTATGTCACTGAAAATACAACTGATGGAATTTAAGAAAAGCGGAGTGAAAACTGAAATCATAGTCACAAAGATGAAGACAACCATGATATTCTCTTGTTACCCAAGAGATCACATAGAAAGGCTTCACACTAGGCACAGGGAGAACTTAAATAGTCAACCCTGGTAAAAGAAACACAGCAGAAAAAGTAACGTAGGGGCCGAACAAGAGCAAAAAGGAGGTCGTGAGCAGTATCTGGCAAAACCAAAAGTATTAAACACCATTTGAGTGATGGCTTTGCAATATTAAACAAAGTTTTAGAGGCAAGTTAGTGCCAAGGTGTTTAAAATTCAGAGGCTGAATCAGTGGTAGACACAGAATACTGGCTTCAAAAGGAAAGTTCTCAGTGAAAATGCACAGCTATCCTCGGTAACTAACTGAATGCAAGATAAAGAGTATGAAAGATCAGCACAACACATCAGTGTGAAACAACTTCATGGCCAACCAAAGATCATCTTAAACTTCCCACTTCATGTTCCTCTCAATAGGTAGTTTGGGCAATTCCAAATACATTATTCACTTTTAGTAAGTCATTTCTGTCACCTACAAGAATACATTACATAAATATATTATGAAGTAATCAATTTCCAATAAACTAGGAGCTTGCATGTAATGTAGCAGTAGGCTAACTGCTATTTCAGAGCTAGTTTAACTTGACAGCTTTCAATCACCGAGAGCTGCATATATAACTTTCTATATTCCATCAATCCTAGTTTGGAAAGAGACTTTTTAAAGAATAAAAGCCTCCTTTACCTGGGACTTGCTGTATTTCAGTAGAAAATGATCTTTTGGGCAATATAAATAAAAGATAGATGCTAATAAATCAGGTGAACAAACACAGAAGTTGGAGTGACCACTTTTTTTTTTTTAAAAAAACGTAAAAGGTTCAAAACTTACATCAAAGTTGTTCAGAGCATAAGCCAGCTCTCCACCTCCACCCTGCTGCTGGGCAGCATCATCTGATGCAGTTGCTTGAGCTGCGTTTGAGATGCCCGTGACCGCCTGCTGAAGCTGTTTGTAGATCAAGTCCCTGTTGGCTTTGTAAGCGGCTACATCAGGGTGCTGCAGACAGGCCTGGGATGCCGTATAAAGAATGGGAACGTTCTTCTGCAGAATTCCTCTGGCTGCCGCCATTTGATCACGGTGACCCACATCTTTCAATTCCTATTAGGAAAATTAAAGAAAAAAAAAAAACCACAAACATTTGAGAACATTCCCCACATTTAACATCTATATACTGTCTCCCTGCATCTTCAAAAGACAGGCAGCTTCTTGGTCTAGTATTCTCAAATCTAACCATCTTCTCATTGAGTATCCCTATTCTTAAGGGCTCAACTAATTTCAAAACACAACAGCTTCATAAAGACAAAAAAAAGGGGGCAAATTGTAGGGCAAATCACAACTCCACAATTCAAAATGTGAGTTTGGGTTTTTGCTCTTCTCCATAGTAGAGGACCAGCACTGTGAGAGCTGGTAACACCTGTAAATCAGGAGGACACGATGTTGCAAGCACACATTTTTCTCCCCACTCCTTTCAGTGTGCATTACACCTTAAAAAAAAAAAAAAAAAAAATCACAAAGAAACCTAAATCCTCAAAACAGAATACCTTGTATTTTTACGTAACTTAAGAACCAAGCTAGTTTTTAAACTATCAAACGAACTTGCAGGCTTCCCCTGCAATCTTGCCTTGCACATGAAAAGCAAGATCTTCTTTAATTTAAACTCCGAGACTCACAACCGGAACAGTTTCTTTAATCACACCTAGAAGATGCAGTTTACTATCCTCAAGAGACCTCGGTACTTAATTGTAGAAGAACAAGTATATCCTCTCATTCAACTTCTTGTTCATCTCCAATGAGATGAAATTAAGCCAATGACTAATTACCGCTAATTTAAGATTAGCGAGCAAGCCCATACATCTTTTCCCAAACACTCACTACTGCAATTCTCTAAAGCACCACCACCTCTGTTTTGGAATAGAAGTGTTATGATTAGACAAAGCTTCTGCCTCCAGCACTGGCAGCAAGTTTATAAAAGAAAGAACAAACACAGTTATCAGTAGTAGCATAATTTTAAAGATGCCTCTCAAATTTAACAAAGAGGTGATGAAAATGAAGAAGAGGACTGCCTTACTGAGAAAAGGGAGGGGGGAAGAATCTGACAGACTCCTCAAAACGAATGGGCAAATACGTGACCTCTGTAAGATACACACTAAGCAGGGAGGGCACTCCAAGCAGGCTTACAGATTTACAGATTTAGTACAACCACTTCCCATAGCGCAGAATGATCCATCACGAAGCAGTTTAAGAACATTTATTGCATTGCCATCACAACCCTATCCCATTTACTGCAATCAGATTTTAGATACATAACCAACCGGCAATCCATTTTAGACTGTACCCAGTTTATTTTCAAAGACAAATCTGTGCAAAAAAACCCAACCCAAGCGGTGTCAGAGGGGCACAAGTGGTTTTGGTTTGTACATATCAGCAGAACAAACAAACAGAAAATGCTCTACAAGAATTATGCTATTTCTGATAAATGGGACTGCCCACACCTCTGCTTCCTTTTGAAAACTTACCTACACAAGAATGAGTCACAACAGTGCTGTTGAACACAACAAATTTTACACACAATTTAAGGTTAAGCGCAAGCTATCTAAACACAGAACACACACACCACAAACAGGACTTTTAAATCCCTTCTCAAACGGGCATTTCGGTGCAAGACTAGCTAGCGTTGCCACTCACATCCTTGGAAAGAGTTGTAATTCCGTGCCTGGCCGTGACTTTTGCTCCCTGTTTAAACGGACACGTTCAGTCTGTCTGTGCAAACCACAAAGGCAGCGTTGGTCTAGTGGCGAGTGCGCCAGGCACCCACTCGCTTCTCAATTCCCTTTCCTTACGCACACCTGCATTGCTTCAAAGTGGGAAGTACAAGTCTTGGGAAGCAGCATTTCATTAAGGTAGTAAAGCATTAACATAAACAAATGCTACTAGAACAAATTCCGTCAGAAGCAGTACACTACAGCTGAGCAGACCTTCTGCTTATCAGGCAAACTCAAACTTCCTAAACATGGTGGAGTGCAACACCAAGTACTCGGCAATAGCATTAGCAGCAAACAGGTACTGTCCAAAAGCAGCAAGGCTGTCTTATTATTTCTTCTTTTTCTTTTTTCAAAAGAAGAAAATATACAGAAGAAAACGCTGACATCACTGTACCTGTTGTCTTTTGGCCGCCATTATGTTAAGTTTGTCCACTTCTGGTTTGAGGGCTTTGTACTGGATCCCCAAATCCTGCTCCGTGCCAGCATTTCTTAGTTTCAAGATACCTTCTTCCACCTAGAAGAATACATTTTCACATATTTTTCCCAAGTAACACAGTCCACAGTTCAGGAAGTCATTCAGAAGGTACTTCACAGCAGACAGAGAAAGCAATCTTCCTCTGCTCCTTCTATTTCTCGGAGAGAGATCCTTCAAAGGCTAATAGTACTCAAGGCTTAGCTACGTCTTCATAGTCACCAGCTACCAGAGACAGCCAAGTACACACATTTAAAAGAGAATGAAGGAGCCCAGGGCCCTTCAGAGGCCTTGCCCTGGCAGGGCTCTGTGCAGCAGAGCTGCGGCAGTGGCCAAAGGGCACAAGGAGAGTCCTCAAAGCCCTGCTGCAAAAGCGGGCCCAGTAGTGAATCTCATTTCATTGCATCTTCTGTACAAACCACCCACCCGCCCTCCTGCTCGTGGGAAGAAAAGGCTTCCTCAAGTATTTCATATTTATTTTATTCAGTGTACCAAAGCCACCCATCCCTAGCAGCTATGAGGGAGTACTGGTTATAAGACAGCCAAATTATTTCTTTAGAATCATAGAATCACTTGGGTTGGAAGAGACCTTCAAGATCATCAAGTCCAACCATAAACCTATGCCAAAACCACCCCTAACCCATGTCCCTCAGCACCACGTCTGCCCGGCTTTTAAATACCTCCAGGGACGGCGATTCCACCACCTCCCTGGGCAGCCTGTTCCAATGCTTGATAACCCTTTCCCTAAAGAAGTTTTTCCTACTATCCAACCTAAACCTCCCCTGGCACAACTTGAGGCCATTTCCTCTTGTCCTATCGCTTGTCACTTGGGAGAAGGGATTGACCCCACTTGGCTATAACCTCCTTTCAGGGAGTTGCAGAGAGGGAGAAGGTCTCCCCTCAACCTTCTCTTCTCCAGGCTGAACAATCCCAACTCCCTCAGCCGCTCCTCATAAGACTTGTTCTCCAGACCCCTCACCAGCTTCGTTGCCCTTCTCTGGACACGCTCCAGCCCCTCAATGTCTCTCCGGCACTGCGGTGCCCAAAACTGAACACAAGACTCAAGCTGCGGCCTCACCAGTGCTGAGCACAGGGGCACAGTCACTGCCCTGCTCCTGCTGGTCACACCATTCTTGATACAGGCCAAGATGCCATTGGCCTTCTTGGCCACCTGGGCACACGTTGGCTCATGTCCAGCCGACTGCCCACCAGGACCCCCAGATCCTTTTCTGCCAGGCAGTTTCCAGCCGCTCCTCCCCAAGCCTGTAGCGCTGCCTGGGGTGGTTGTGACCAAAGTGCAGGACCTGGCACTTGGCCTTGTTAAACCTCATCCCATTGGCTTCAGGCCATTGCTCCAGCCTGTCCAGATCCCTCTGCAGAGCCTTCCTACCCTCAGGCAGATCAACACTCCCACCTCATTTGGTGTCGTCTGCAAACTTACTGAGGGTGCATTCAATCACCTCATCCAGATCATCAATAAAAATATTAAACAAGACTGGCCCCAAAACTGAGCCCTGAGGAAAAAAGATGAAAAAAGCTGGTTACAACCTGCTGTTGCAGACCATAGTCCATTCAACTTCTATACTCAAAGTTCAGAATAAAGCGCAACACAATGTCAAAAGCTACTGACAGCAAGTGAGAGGAAAAACCCTAAAATCCTCCCTGCTCCAGAAGCGAGCCGCTGACAGCAGCAGCACGCACGCAGGAAGCAAAGCCACTTGGCAGAGCACGCCTGGCATGCCAACCACGGCAAAGCGAACCACAGCAGAGAACTACACTTACTACTTTAAGCTGAACAAGCAGCTTGTAGACATCTGCCATGTCAGCCAAAATCAGCAGTCGAGTAACAGCAGAGAGGAGAGCGCGCGCCGCTCGGACCATGTTCCCTCGTTTCACAGAGGAGCAGGGGTCATCTGCAAACTCCCCCGAAGCGCTCTTCATCAGGTCACCTGCACGAAAGGAGAAGATGGTCTGACTTTAACATCACACAGCATTTCTCAAGGGGCTGCAAGGATTCCTGCGCAAGCCAATCGAAGTCCTGGAAACAAAACGCATTTGCTTAAATACAGCCAGCAATTAAGACTGCACATAGCTACCTCTAAGTATGGTTACCACATGGTATCAGGGTAGAGGGGCCTGTGCAGGGAGAAGGGGCTGGAAAATAACACTTTGGTCCTTATTTCCAATTGTACAGGTGTTTTAACATGCCAGAATACCCCGGAGAGGCAAATTCAGCATGCCTTTGCTATTACATGCAGGACTGCAGTTATTTCACAAACGATAACGCTTTCAAAGCTTAAGCAAAAGCTTTGATTTGTGTGCGTGTAGGAGTTAGGCAGAAAACAGCAGAAAGGGCTGTAAACACACAAGGAAATGCCACAGCTCATGCGACTGTAAACAACTCGGAGCGACGACCTGGCTGGATATGCCCTGGTTTGCATTCAAAGCAAGGCACCGCTTCATAAAACGCTTCAACGTTTCATAGCCCGTGGGTCTGCATCTGGTGCAGGAGGAAAGAATTTGGGTTTCAGATGGTAACAATGCAATTGGTTAACTATGAAAAGCAGAGGCCACTTTGCACAGCTAGAGAAATTCCTCCAGAAGGCATTCGAAAAGCATAACAGTAACGTCTGCATATAGTCAGAGGAGTAAATTTTGGATTTCTCCCTGCCCTTTCTGGGGCAGCATTTTGCTTCAAGTACCAGAGTTCCTACACAGCAGCACGTTCCGGAATCCACATTATTCTTCTTGGATCTCTTTGCATTTCGGAAACATTTGGTGAACAGCTAGGATTTAGTTTAGAAAACACAAGGTCCTCAAGGCCAAAGATTTGTGGGCAGCTGGAGATGACCAGAAAGCAGGCAAACTGCATTGTTTTAACTAACTGCTGCAACAAAGGCTTCCCAAACCTGTACGAAAAAGTGTCCATATGGCCAAATGCCAAAACAAAAATAGCATCTCACATAAGAAGAAAAGAACCTCAAATAGTGCTTTGCAAGTGAAAGCTGACCGCGACTCCCATCAAGCCCATTACCAAATGGGGCTGGGCGAGATTCACACCAAAATCTCAAGATGATGCAGCGGCTTCATCCTGCCAACGGCTTCCCTGCTCCTGCAGCTACAAATCAGTGCAGCGTATCCCCAGTATGGGAAGCGTTTCAGTTTTATTTTAATCATTTTTTGGATTTTTTTTAAACTACTTTAACTACTCAAAAATACCTACAACTGGAGAGCCTGGGGTTAACCATCCATATACTTAGCATTAAGCAATTAATATCTTGCCCTGAAAGAGTTTCTAGCGCCCAAGCACTCTACACCTTCATAGCTAAATACAGCCCAAACACAGCTGCCAGCCTCTCCAAGCAGCTACATCAAGAAACCCAATTTTGTTCGAATGCTCCCTCCTATGTAACACCCTTCCATCATCTTAAATAATACGACAAAGAGTGGCATGCAACATTTAAGGGGGAAAAAAAAAAATGCTACTTCAGTACTGTGACACACGAAAAAAGCTTCTGTCCAAGTACAGACCAGCTATAAATATCAATCTAAAGCTATCCCTTACCCAACTTTGAGGAACACAACTCATTCTTTTAACAAGTGCTAAGAGCCTCCAGATTTCCAGATGGGTGAAAGATGATGCATCTCCAATGCTGAAAAACTGCAACCAGCCATGAGATTATGAAAGCCCTACATAGCTGACATGACCCTTTCTTTATTCCTTCTGGAAGAGGCTAATAATAGTGAAATTAATGTCACCACCACAAGCATGACATCTATTAACAATCTCAGGATTTAGGGTTACATGCCAGAACCAAAACTCACTACAAATATTGCCTCCTTTACTTACTTACATGTAAAAAAACCCACATTTCCAATTCCCAAGAGAGGAATGTTGTTTTCATTTATTTCTTATTTAAAAACAACTTAGAGAGGTGGCCACTCACTTCATCTGAATCTCAGAAACTGCTGACGAGGTTAAAAACCAAACTTATCTTCTAGCCATCTCTTAAATCGCAACCTTACAAGCCAGGCCTGAAATAAAATGCTATTCCTTCCTTCCTTTCAAACTTTTACAAAGACAAAGCAACACAGGGTAGTTATTCTAGCTAGATTCAACGGGTAAGGGGGAACTCCTTTACGTCCCCCCTTACCTCCTCCACGCTCGTTACACGTGCACGTTAGCAGTTCAAACTGGATCCAGCATCATCTTCTCATTTTCAAATGAACCCAAGGTAACACGGCAAGTTTGAAAGCAGGATGTCAAAGAGTTAAAAGAAATACACTGCAGAAGAGTCAGACTGTGAGACTCAGATCATACAGCTGGTACAAATTCTTATATGAGTAATCTGTTTTTCCAATATAACCTTAGATTTTCACTAGATATTACAAGGGAAAGATAATAAAACAGAGTTGAGAAAAGAAGAGGCAATGGTAGCCATACTATGATCTTGTCAATAAAGTACTAACAATTCAATTAAATCTAATGGAACAAAGCCCATTTCAGAAATAGTAAGATTTTCATCCATCAGAAGAAAAATTACCATTTTCTAGCCTCACTCCCACCATGCCCACAGGGTCTGACAGTACTTTCAGACAGCACTATTAATCCTCCTCAGCAGCGCGGGACACGATGACCGTGACAGAGAGGGCTTTCTTTATACAAACACTGACAGAACCGGAAAGCGGTGGAGAAGACAGGGAAGACCCAGGACACACACAGGCACTGATGCATTTTTCCCCAAGCTAGGAATTTGTGCACACACATCACCATGTATCCTTCAGCATCTTCCACTTCAAAGGCCCTCTCCAGTCTCCAGGCTGCTTTGCCAGCAGTATTAGAAACACAAGGAATGCCATCAGGCCATGCCTCCACCTGCTCCCAACACCCTGCCACGGTTCCCCAGAGGTTGCCTACTCCCCACCAAACGACGGCAAGCATGAAGTCAGAGCTTCGATACTCTACTATTCTTGACACTGAAGTCGCATCCTACCACTTATGCCACCATCATTGTCCACCATGACTGTCACAGCAGGCTGCCTTTACTTCCTACTCCAAAGGACAAGGCCCCGTATCTCTTTTTGCCTTAGCAACACGGGAGGTGAGACTTACGGCAACAAAAGCTGTTAATTCCTTAACCTCGTCTTCAATTAAACCCATCTACTGCCTACAACACTCCCGCAGTTTGCCAAGAGCCGTCTCAGAGCTCCCTTAGGTTGAAGCTTTTCAAAGATCTTGAGTCCTTGGCTGGAGGATTACTTCTAATTCAAGTGGTACACTCCTAAACCATTTTTCTTGCAGGAAAACAACTGAGAACTCTTCGCACCCTTCCAAGAAATTAAGCTAACGGGTCGCAACAGAATTTTAAAGTTGAGTTTTCCAAGAATTCAGTGGTTAACTTCAAGTTATTCCGCAACTGGCCTCCTTCTGTTCCTTGGAAATCCTTAAGCCATGCATCTTGTGTGAAGTACAGCTGAGAAAACTTTCTACTCTTTCATAATCTGCCTCAGCATTCAGTTTTGGAGAAAGCTTCACTCAGAACACAGGGCGGAAAGACACCATGCTGAAGCAGTAGGTTCGCTCCCTTACATTTGCAGCCATGAAACATCAAAGTCCACAGGATTCACAAGACCATTCATCCATTCTCTTAATTCAAACCCTATGCACAGGCTTAAAATTTTTAATTTTAAGCTTTAATTTTTGGTCTTTTATGTAAAATTACCGTAGGATAGAAACACAACAGCAAGAGCACAGCTAATGCCCTGGATCCTCGCACCAGCATACAGATGTGTAGAGGCAGTGAACTCTGGCCATCACACCCCAGGAAAACGGGAATAGCCTGGCCAGCCTGACCCCAAAAATTTCCTTCTTGGCCCCAGCTTCTGCAACCCACTTCAGTGCCAAGCACCTGGGTAAGAAACCAGTTCATTTCCAAAACACCTCCCACCAGCACCACAACAGCTGACTGCTTCAAGGTACGGTCAGTCCTCAAGGCTTTCTAAGAAGGTAAAAGCCTACAAAGAGCTTACAGTGGGGGGAGTCAGACCAATAGTGCCCCTTCTATTACCCAGCAACACGCCAATGGCAGAAATTAATGTAACAAATGCCGAGAGCATGCTGAAATCCAAGAAATTCACAGCAGTCATTTTCCCAGTACTAATTCTTTTCTATAAGCACAGCAGGATCTACTCTGAAAAACACTATGGTTCTTTGTCTCTACTATTCTGGTCAAAATTGTATTTTAAGAAGTTTCACTACTTAAAAAGAAGTCAAAACTCCAAAGCTTTATAGGGCCAGGAATCTTACTTTAGGTTATTTCATGAACTTGTTGAATATTTAAAGCAAGTTGTAATTTATTTTTCCAGTGTAAAAAAAAAAAAAAAAAAAATCAGAAAGACTTTGAAAATCCACTTATACTGATTTAGTATGTAGCCATACTATCATTCATTCTAAATAGCTCTTTTCACTTCTTTGTTTTTACCCCCAACAAATGGGATTTTATGAACAAGCGTGCTCACTAAAATCGTGTACCCTCTCAATCTTCTTCTTGCTAGGCTGAAAAAAAAATTTTTAATTTTCTCTGATAAGACAAGTTATCTATTGTCCTAATCATCTTCATAACCTCTGTCTACATTCATTCATCTTTTTTTATTATGGTAACTAAACCGCTCCCCACTCTAAATAGAAGCATTATTAATTCTATTTTCCTGTCTTCTGCTGAAGATAAATTGCACTATACATCTATAATCCCACTGCTGCCATCAGACAGATGCTGCCGGCTCATGATCACCTTACTGCTGACCGAGACACCCAGATTCTCCTCCCTGCTTTTGCTCCCTGTTGCAAAAGGCAGATAAAGGCACCAGCACATGGATGTTTCGCTAAGCACATCCACAGGCTTTGTATCACACTTCCCTCCTTTCTCCAGTTCATGAATTCAACTGGTCTCCCACAATACTGGAAACATTTCTGAAGTGCGCAGACTGTATGCGAATACGTACATTGAAAGTTTGTTATCTCCCTGCTGCTATTAGCACTACTGAGAACCCCAGCCCTCCCGTGGGCATTGGGAGCAATAAGCCTTCCCTCTGTTGTACCTCATTTTTCACCATTTGCTTCTAATTTCCTCAAAGGTTTGTTTGCTTTTTAATTGCCTTACGAAGAGCTGTTCTGCTAAACCTGCCTGAACACTGGCACCGTGAGGGGACGCAGGCTTTTAGCCCTGGTCGTGCTGCCCCAGCAGCCCAGCCCCGCTGCGACTGCGCATCCCCACAAACGGCGCTGGGCACCACTCAGGTGCATCGCTCAAGTCACATCATCACCCACCCAGCTCCAGAAAAGAGGTACCACTGTCCTCTCTATGCCCCAGATTTCATGCAAGCTGCACACAGTAAAAAGGCAGGAAGAAGCGAGATGACATTAAGGTGGGAAATTATTTCGCTCCAGCACCTCTCAGCTACGAACTCCACCTTCTCTGCCAAAGATCAACAGAGCAGGGAGGTTTCGGCATCAAGGAGCCTCAAAAAAATCAAGCAGAGACCAAGAAGCAAGTGAAAGGGTCATCCTGAAGGGTTTTACATCAGTCTCTCCTTCCTACCAGCTTCTCAGTGTAGTATGCAACTACAAATTCAGCTAACGAACTTCTCAATCCCAAGGGCTGAGTAAAGCTCCCTCGCTCACTGGTATCACTACTCATCATTTGAAGGTACTCGCAGAGGAGCTCTGACTTTCGATTCCGAGCAGCCATCAAGCAAGCACCAAGAATGAAAGGCTTCAAGACAAAGGGGTGTCTTCCGCTGTTGTTTGCTGTTGTTAAATTAAGCCAACTCAATTAGCCCCTTATAGCCTTCTTATGTTGATCTTTCTTTGGTCTGTCAACCAGGCTCGTCCAGAACTTAGAGCCATTTTCAACTAATATTTCACCGCTGTGAAACTTCAGCTACAAACAAGTAATTAATGCTAATGAGTTTTCCTTTTTTTGCAGCAGCAGCCGCCACCATTAATACCAGTTGACTGGGTTTCACTGAAGCATAGAAAAGGCTCATGACTGGAAGAATGATAAATGATTTATGAGCAACAATATTTACTAGTGCATATTTCAGCCAGCTCCACAGGCTTCTATGCAGGTCTGCTCCAAGAAAGTAAAAAAGAAAATGATAAAAATCAACACTAGATGTGGAGGAGGAAGCCTGGAATATTTAATCAAGGTCCTCGCATTCTGTTTGTTGCTGTTTGTATTTTGCATATTTGAGACACCCAGCTCTGTCAAGTCAACACTCAGCTCTTCCTCCTACAATGCTGTTTTGTATATATTCCAACACTAGAGAAGTTATTGATACATTTCAGACACAGCTTCCTAACATTGGAGGGGGAACTTTACTTTTTAGCCCAAACTTAAGAGTTTTAAACAGTCTTCAAAGCATCAGCCCTTCTGCTTCCCTTCTCAGTTGCTGTTTGGGACATCCAGTTTCCGCATTTGCCCAGTTCACATTATTCCTCAAGGATGCCAGCAAGACCAGCCTAGGATCTACACAGTGGAGAGGCGCAGAATCATTAGAAACAGCAGCGAAGGAGAAACAGGAACAGTTCTTATTCAGAAGAAACCCATAGTTTTACAAGCTACCAGCTACATAGCTCTTACCTTGCTTACGAACATCTTCCACAGCCGCTACCAGCTCCTCTTTAAGGAACTGGCTCTCTTTTGCAATTTTGTCTCCTTTCTCCAGGAAATTCTCTGTTGCTTGTTCAACTGAAGCAGCCAAAACATGGGCCTTTTTAGAACGCCCTCGTTTTTTATTAGAGGGGCCCTTGTTGCTAGTGTTCACCAGTGTTGTTACCTAAAGGCATAGATGGAGGGAACAAAAACAAAAGATACAAAAAAATTAGATGTTTATCCTTTTGACAACAAGGCCATGTGTTTTTTTTTTTTCTAGAGAGCATATTGCTAATACCTGCACTACTGCCAGCTCCAAAGGTTAAACTCACAAACAAGTGTTTTTCACGTCTCTTTAAACATTACTGTGCTTCTTGATGAGCATTATAAATTCCACTAAACCGCTTAGAGATTTTTCTTATCAGCAGCAGACCCGAAAATTTGATTTTAAGAATTGAGATCTATTTGTATTTCCGATAAGCCACAATCTCAGTAACAGGCCAGAGCTCTTTGGCACAACATAAAAAGAAACCAAGTTGGGGATAATTAGTTTGGGATAGCTCTCCAGGAATAAGAGACCCCTAACAAGGTTAAAACCATTATCTACTTGAAATCTAGCAACACAGTATCTTTTCAGTCCAAAACATTACTACAGCCAATGGACAAAATGCAGAGGAACACTTCTGAGAGCTCATTATTTCCCTAAAACAGCCAAAACTGAACTCTTACAATCCTCCTGCAATCAACTAGTATTTCCAAATTTTCTGTTTTAGACTGAAACCCTGCTAGGAACTGGCCATCAGCAACCAGACGACTGCCAGGTACTCCATTAGCTCAGGAACCACCCCCTTCAATCAAACACGGACAGACATCACAAAATCCACGCACACACTTCCATTTGCCCTCCCCACCCCCTCATCTCCTTTTTGTTAATTCTAGGAAAATGCAGACAAAGCTACTTCACATGAACATTAAATTACAGCACTAAAAATATTACTACTTTGGAAAGCCCAAGGGTTGCTGGCGTAAAGGTCCTCAGAGCTGAATCCGTCTTCTCAGTAGGTTGATTCCGAGAGGGAAAGCCATCAGTTGGGAATATCGCTGTCAGTTAATGGGGTGCGTTTGTATTGGGTACTCTCAGTACATGTATTACAAATAAAGAATAAGTTGCAACAAGGCAACTTACTCTGCTTTTCTATTTTGCCAGTCACATCATTCCCAAAATTCGGGGTTGCCAGTAAAACCTATTGTGCTACTTGAAGAATAAGTTACAGACACTGAACTCAGACATAAAGGTCCTATAAACAACTTTGCTCAGTTAACTTGGCCAAATTAGGATAATTTCTCTTAAGGAAAGACCCCACCAGTAATTCCAACTCAAAATCTATATTCTAGATCATCCAACCGCCCATCCAAGTATCTGGAGGGAACAAACGGCAGGTTGTCTCAGAGCTACGGAGAGCAGCTTGGCGATTCGAGGGATGTTAAAATTGGCAATAGAACTCGACTGCTGCAGTTCGTGCTTAGCAGGAGTCGTGTCCAGTTTTAAAATCCTGTCACTTTTAAAATTCCGTATTTCAGGATAAGAGTGCTAAAGGCGACAAGTTAAGTGTCTCCACTGCCCCTTCTCTTCCAAGCCTCCTAGCAAGTCTCTTCCATGAATCTTCAACATGCCCAATATGCACAGATTACACTGACGAGACCTAACCTGGGTTTCCTGTATTCTTCAGTGCATTACACTGGGCAATACACACCATGCAGAAATAACCTTTTTTTCACAAACCCAGCATAAAGCCTAGGCAGAAATTAAAAGAAAGGACGCTTATCTTGTCAAAGATTTACTGAAACTGTAGCAAGTGCCATAAAAGCATGCCTCTGACACCGAACTCTGTTAGGAGGGGTCAGTAATCTATTTACCGCACAAGGCTGTTCTAGATGGGTTGCAAACATCCCCCACCACATGTCACTGTTTACCTGAACCTCCTTCCAAAGGGAACTCTAAACACAGGTCATCTCAAAGGGAAAAAAAAAAAATAAAAATTATGGGAGCCTACTTCTGCCAAGCACTAATGGCCTCATTGCAAGGGACTTTTGTCATTCCCAAATACCAGTTTGTAAATAACACATAGCACAACTTTTTAAAGACTTAACAAATAAGCAGCATACCACGCAAAACACCGGTGAGAAACAGCACAGCAGCAACGGAACCTCAGTTATTAACACGCATTTCTGCATTTCTAATTGAAATACTGTGTCTTAGCAGGTGCTGAAGAAGCAGGGCCTTTTAGACTCATGCCCAATAACCCTTTTACAACAAAACTGAACAAAGAAATTGCTTGTATGCTTTTTTCCCATCTTTAGTTTGTAGTGTTTTTACTTCTGAAATTCAAGCTTTGAAAGTTACTTAATTGAAATAACACATCAGAACAGGTAATCATAATCATGAAGGGGGTTTTGCCCCCCATTTCCCCCCCATCCCCTCCTACCTGTGTAACAAGAGGCTCAAGTAGTCTTTCAACCGCCAGTGTTCTTATCTCCAAGCTTTTGGGGTCCCATTTGAAGTTAACGTTGCCTGCAGTAACGGCAGTCATTTCTAGAAGAAAAAGAGAGATACATGAATGCAATTTATTTTTTTTAATTATTAATGCTGTTGGAATGTATTTTAAAAATAAATTCAAATGGAGGCTATTAAACCCATAACGCATCCATTCGGTGTAAGTTAAGGTCATGCTGTCTCCGGATATATCAGATTTAGTTCAACTGGTGACAGTTCAAAGAATTGCTTGTTATGACAATATACAGACACTACCTGTATGTTTTGGTTAGAAAATAAAAACAAACAAACAAACCCACACCAAAACCTATTCAAGAGCCACAATATTTTAATCAGAGCACTGACAAGACAGGAAATGTTTGCTCTATTCATCAGTGGTCCCCAAAGAAGGGAAAAGGACCTCACAGGTAATGGGGGCACTTTACCCCGAAAGCTGGAGGGGAAGCAAATAACCCCTTCCCAATTTCTGCTGGCTCCCTCCAGGGCCGGCTGTCCTGTGCTCCCACACTGGCTTCAACACACAGCCCGTGGTCTTGGGGGAGCAGAAGGGAACACCTCGACTTCAGCAGCACCAGAAAGCTGCCGGTCTGCTCAGCTCCCCCATGAGCCACAACCCCAAATGCTTTGTCAAACCAAGAGCCGGGTTCTAACTCAACTCATTCAACCTACCCATTCACCCAATTCAGCTTGTGCAAGCACAAAGGGAAAATAGTGAATATAAGCCTTATAAAGCCAGAAAACCCAGTTGGTTCACATGTAACAGCTTATGTATCCACTACGCTTCCCCTTAACATTTGCATAGGAGGGAAAAGCAGATTTGCACAAGAGATCTGTTAAAAGCTGTCACTGAGCCGTTCCTCCCCGTTACAGTTTTATATCGACATCCCAATGGAACAGCAAATACAGTCATGGGAAAAGTTTAGTGAAACTACTGAAATCGGTCTGCTTCTGGAATCAGTTGTCTAAAAAGAATAAAAATAATGAACTACAACAGATCACTAGATTAACGCTGTGATACTGTACAGCACAAAGGAATAACCAGAACCATAATTTCAGGAAAAAATAGACAAAGTATTTACAGGTCCATAAAACCAGTTCATACCACTGCAGACTTAATAGATTCCAGCTCTTCCTGCTTTGGGTTGCCCTCACAACTCGAGATTAGACTAAACCCAGGTTTGCAGCTCTGTATTTTTTAAAAAGTCATGAAGAGAAATACATTTTCAAAGTCTCCTTCCATCCTTTTTTCTAAGCGACTACCGTTGAAGCGGTTTTAAAAGCTTATTCCCCGATATTTTTAAATCTTGTTCTGGACAGGGCATTGCCTGCATAGCATCTCAGCAGACAGATTGCTCTGACAGCACCAGATGTCCCCGAGCTGCCAGACGAGCACAACGTCCCATTATTTTTAAGAAGCAGGAGGCAAGGCACTAATTTTGGTAACCAACGATGTTTACAACATATACCAACAACTAACCGTTTGATACCGACACTGACAGTTAAACACACCGAAGCTGCACAGAGGCAGCTGCTTCTTTGCCGTCGAAGAATAAAATCGCTCGAGCGGCTCAGCCTGAGAGGGCGTAAGAAGTCAGGGCTCAGCATCACCTGGCGTCGCTCAGCAGCACCCTTGCGGCAGGCCGAGCCCGAGACACTGCCTCGGCTTCCGCACACCGGGGACACGACACAATAAAGCACTCGCCACGCTACTGAAAACACCTCTTTGCCCTCAAAAGCCTACACGCTGTCATACACCGAGGCAGAGCTTTGCCAGGTGCAAAGCAGGAACGTTCACCTAACCTGCATTCAGCTTCCCACTTACGCCCACGCGCCAAGTGCCCACACTGCTGGCGAGCAAGAAAACTTAAAAAGCTGAAAGCTTAAAAAAAAAAAAACCACACCTAGGAAGAGGCTGCTCCATGCTAGCACACATAGAGCATTTCTAACGTTTTAAATCAGTCTGGTTTTAAATCAACAAGCTTCAAGGTGCAGAGGAAGGGTCCCAGCTCCTGCAGCGAAAGGCATGCCAGGCTGCAGCTCAAGACCCCCGGTGAGGTGACTGCAGGAAGGTGGAGGATGGCCACCTCCTCTTCCTCGCCCTACCTCCAACACTTACCGCTAAGTCCTGTGAAACCATTAACTATCTTTCTCTCCCAGTCACTCCCCCCCCTCCTTTTTTTTTTTTTGCTGGTCCAGCTTATGCCACAGCCCAGATACACAGGGCAAGCTATGAAAAGCCCTTCAGCCCCACCAAGTAACATCCTACCCTCAACCAGGAGTTTCACTGGGTTATTCCCTCCCGATGAGCTCGGCGTGAATGCTTCCTACGTAAAAAGCCAAGAAAAATACACTGAAAGCCTTTACAGTTTGAGAAACACACCCAGGGCTCTGGAAAGCCCATTAGGTTTCTAGGTACGAGCTGTTTCTATATATTTAATGCTGTTGTGCCTCTTGAAGAAACAAAGTGCAGGAGGAGGCAACCATGAGAAGTTACATTAATTATATTAGTAGGATAACGAAGGCAATTCATCTGAAAACACGTTAATATGATAGCTCACGAACTGGCCAGAAGTAATGGTCTATAAAACCACTTAGTATGAACTTTATTGATGTTTATCTAAAAAGTATAGGTTGATATCAAATACACTGTTAGGTGTCAATGACTTGGGATATGATTTGCACATTGTAGTATGTTTATTCAATTAACACTCATGAAGAACACAGGAACAGGCTACAGCTGACAAACACGCGTGAACGGCATGGGTTTAGGGGACAAAGGGACAACTGCCAGGGCCACTTCAGAGCGGGGCTGCACTCCTGCCACGAGAACGCTCAAATTCTCTGGAACATGTCTTGTCCCTGTGACTGCTTGAGTTCTTGCCTCATTGAATTCAAATATGGTAGCAGGCAGTAAAGCAAGTCAGAGGATACTGCAGGAGAGCACTTAATTGTTGGCTCTTCGAGTCACACGACGATTCCCACAACACCTGCAGTAAGTGCAACATCTCCTACAGAAGGAGTACGTCCTCCGGAAGACGGACCCAACAGCAGGCCAGCCCAGGGCTGGTTTCAGACCGCTGGGATGACCCAGCTGAGACGGAAACAGATTGTCCGCGCCACAGACCTATCATGCACAGGACACGCAGCAGCACAGGCATTCCAAGCAGGAATTTCAAGGACAAAGCAGCACAGACCACGCAGCGGAAGAGAGCAAGCGTCACCAAATCTGTAGTGCTGGAATATATAGAAAGACACCACCGCACAAGGAGTTGCGGTGCCCAGCCTGTGGTTTCATAAGCAGCAGAAAAGCTGCTTAAAAACCAATGTTCATCCTCCCACATCCCTCTAGGAGCTCATTCCCATCTTCACATCACACCCCCTCTGTACTGGCACAGCTTTCCCCACGGCTGAGCGATTAACCAGATGGGGAAGAACTGATTTGGCTGGAGGGAGAGAAATCCATTTTTACAGGGTGGGCTGAGATCCCCATCTGGTTCACCATGCCACCACAGACACTGCCGCGAGCGGAACCGGCAATGGCGAGAGGAGTTGGCTACGTCAGCCGGCACTGCTGGCAAAGCCCTTCAAGTGGAAACACGGACCAAAGTTGGATGCCACAGCCGAGTTGAACCAGGTGCCACGGAAAACAGAGCATCAAGCGGAGCCTCTGCAGAAAGTGGGAACAACCCCCCAGCACATCTAATGCTCAATCACAAGAAGCGCAACCTTAAACCATGCTCACAGCCCAGCAGGTGAACTGTAAACCCTTCAGGTTATCACACCAGTCACGATGGCGTGCATCATTGTCGTAGATGGTTCAAGAGTAATGCAGTTTTATCTTAATGGGACTTAGTGCACTTGCAAGGGTTGGGGAAGAGTTTATAGAAGCCACTTTGAGTTCCTGTTCCAGTCAACAAGCAGCTCTGCAAGCAAGAGCCATCCTAGCCCAACTTGCCCCTGCTTCCTAGAAAGAATCGTGATCTCATCAACCACTAAAGCTTAGGAACAGGTTTCCATTCTGCTTCACACTACTTCAAGCAAATGCTGCTGCAGTCCTACTGCTCCTTTCCCTGCCACGACCCTGCCTCGCTCGAATGGGCACCCACGCTGGCACGCGCCTGACACAGTGAGCCACTTCAGGGAGACAAAAGGGTCTCGGAGTAAGCTAGGAACTACAAAACCTACCTTGTCCTGAAAGAGGAGGTGAGGCTGCACAGGGAAGAGGACAGGACTGCAGCAGCACTGAGATGAGCTCTGCCGCTGAACTGCAGGTCCCAGCCCTGCTCGGGAGAGGCGAGCGCACAGGCCGGAGCAGAAGGATGCAGTGAACTGCTGGGGCTGCATTTACATACCACGTGGAACGAACCCACCGGCCGTGAACGCACCGAAGGCGATACGTGTACAGTGCTCTTTCCAAAAGCCACAACTAAAGGTGGTAGCGTCTTCCAAAGACTGGTAATTCAAGGTTTTAAGAGTAACTTCAGATACCTACTTCCAGAATAGTGGCATGCAAATAATTTCTAGACTTTGGCAAGCATGGGAACGCAGCTCTGCGGCTTCTTTGCAGAATCCTCCTGAAGGCACCTAAGGCTTTTCGAAAAGCCCGTGAAGGAGTGCTATTTCAATAGGGAGCTCTGCACACCAACAGAATCTCGGAAAGGCCAAGTGCTCACGGTCCTGTTTTTCCAGGTTGCACTCCCACACACACCCAAAGGCAGTGCTGGCTGGCTGTCAGGCACTACTGAGCTAGTACGTTCAACCTGCTCTGTACCAGGAGATCCTGCAGCCTCCCCACCTCTGGACCAGGGCAAAAACCTTTTGGTTACCCACCACCTTGTGCTACCTGAAGAGTCTTTTACATGCCATCTTCTAACAGTCTTCAGATTTTAACTATCCAGACAGGCTGCTATCTAAAAGCTTTTAGCTACACTCACCGTTCTCTTTTGGTTTTTCTTCGGGAAGATGGTATTCAAACACAGTGGTCTCACTAGCGCAGCGGGGGGCTCACCTGGGCCAAGCACAATAGACCGCACGCTGAATTCAAGCGTTACACTATCCAAAGAATCTAACAAAACAGTACGGTACAAGAACATTTTCTACCTGGGAAGACATTCTCCATTTTAATGCCCTTTCTGCTACCCACCTAGTTGTTCCCCATTTTGTGCAGCTGATTGTGCCCAGGCACAGTAATACGTACTTGATTGCATTATTTTGTAGCTTCTTTCTTTCTCTCATATTTCTTTATGTAGTCACAGTCATTTTGAATGATAACCCTGTCCTCTACCTCACTTGCAGACTGCCTTTGGGTAGTCTGTGCAATGTAGTGAGAATGGCCCTTATTCCATCACCTGAGCCATGAGCGCGGAACATGGTGGGATTCACGACACAATGACCCAGCTTTATCTTTCAGCCAGAACGTGAATCAGGTTCCTTGTTCCCAAGGGAATCTTTTTGGTTTGGGTTGTTACCCAAGTACCTAATCCATCTGATAACCAGCAAGGATCCTTTACCCCTGCTGAACGTGGAGGACAAGACAGAGCAGATAAAGATACGTAGGAACTGGATCCAACATACACCCGTAACACAAAGCTTATGAACATTTTTGGTTTGAAAGAGGTTAAGGCACACAATATTAAACCCACCTCACATGCAGGGGTTTCATCGTGCCCCACTGACAGTTCAAAACTGGTTTCCATATAACTAAGAGTATTCAGAAAAACAGAAAAATGCTTCATTCTGTCCTTTTTCCCCTCAGTTTCCAAATGAATGCATCTGCCCCTTTCCACAAATAAATCATTACTCCTCTCAGCAGCTGAATAGCTGCCAGTCAAGGATGTTTGGTATATGTGATGCTTTTCAAGGAGGACTTAATCAGGTTTAAGTTGTTTTTATTTAACGCCAAGTATACACAACTAACAGCATACAGATATCTTATGCTAACATAGTCTTCAACCTTAAATTTCATCTGCTCAGCTACCAAATCTCCTGCTCCGCCATAAATGCCATGAATGTACTATATCCTTAGTAATCCTTACTATTACAATTTCACAACCTGAAATATGAATACAAACTCAGATGTTGCATCAACTATATTCTCTGATTATCAAAACATTTCAACCATTTGAGTGCATTCAACTTTGCTACACCTTCACCCCCGCCCCCCCCCAGACTGTAGTAACCAGACAAGTAAAAAGAAGAAATTCTGGTTCAGATGAGCCTATTTCTCACCAGTACCATTCCAGCTCCAGCTCCCATAATCTGTTTTCATGGGGTTTCTTTTTCCCCTCTCTGTTGCTCCTGTGGAGAAGGCTTACAGAGGCATATGAAACCACTCATCAGAAAGCCTTGCACAGCCAGTAACAAACAAATTGGAACAGGCTGCCCAGGGAGGTGGTGGAATCGCCGTCCCTGGAGGTATTTAAAAGCCAGGCGGACGTGGTGCTGAGGGACGTGGTTTAGGGGTGGTTTTGGCATAGGTTTATGGTCGGACTCGATGATCTTGAAGGTCTCTTCCAACCCAAGTGATTCTATGATTCTATGAAACGCTTCCCTATTACTCCCTTTGTTTAGCAAATCTTTAGACCTTGCTACCCAGTTAAGAGATGCAACCTAATCTGCTGTCCCTACAAAAAAAAAAAACCAATGACATTTATAACTCTGTTTTCTCTTCTACATGGGTGTTATCTCCTACCTGCTGCCTTGTTAGCAGAGCCAGCAGCATGCCACAGAGAGCCCGACACCTTTTCCCCTCCAGAAGCACATATACTGTGCACCCTCACATGAAAGCAGGAATGGAGCATATCACTAGATTAAGATGCGACACACTTGCCAAAGCAGTATGTGCCGTCTCCTAACAGCTTCTCAACCGCTCTAACACTGTGGGTTCAAGTAACTTATTTTCATTCCAGAAACAGGAATGCACTCCGTAACAACAGGCTTTCACACCTTCATTTTGGTCTGGCTGCCATGAAGAGGCTTGAAGGCACGCTCTGCTCAGGCAGCCTCATCGTGGCGTTCCCGGGACCACCACAGTGATTCCACAACTACAAATAAACCGTGTGCCGGAGACACCAGTGCTAACAGCAGCCTCTTGCCTTCAGTTACACCAGTGCCAGGCTCTGACCATTTTATTTTTGCCAGGACTGTTTTGCCTCAAAGGAGCTAGAAAGGAGGTGTATGGCAAGCCAAATCACAGCAAGCACAGGCAATTAGTGGCTTATTTACGTCACGCTAGGGCTCCAGTTCATGGATGACATCCTAAAAGAATGCAAGAACCAAACTCATGCTTATACCCATTTAACTGTCCAGATGGATATCCCGGTATGTCCTAACAAGGGTCCAATTTATTTCTGCACAGTTTTCAAAACTCAAGCAGGATTCCAACTACATAAAGAAAACTGATGGGGTATGAAGACACTGCTTTAGAAGACACGCGTGCTTTTTCTAAGGAAAAGAACCCCCACAACCAAACCAACAACTACACCAAATAATGAAAAAAACCCAACCAAACAACAACAACAAAAGACTCTCATCTATAACTAAGATTAATTTTAACATTCTAGCTGCAAAAACTTTAAATTTGTGAAAGGGAGAGGATATGTCATGAGCAGTAAGCTATAACTATTAATAATAAATCCACTCACTCTGTCTTCACAATAATGTTGATGCATTTTATGCTGAATACCAGCAACATTAACACCAGGAAAGAGAACTTCCAACTTCAGAACAAGTGATCACTAGGTTTTTTAGCTGCTGTGTTTCAGCTGTCTGCTTTTTGGATCAGGACTGCGACATTCTGGCTATCCAGAAGGGCAACATACTTGCATTTTAAGGGAAAAGCAACAACTTTCAACTAACTTATCCCTGCAGGGAAGAGAACTTCAAACTCCCAAGCCACAGTCCTCCTTTAGCCACGTTTCTCACGTTTAAGCCTCTACAAACAGCACTTTCAAACAGAAAAAGGGGACTCAGCCTGGAGAAAGAGACAGTAGATCCCAGATGAAACCTGTGTGTCTGCTGGACCACTTTGATCCAGCTACTGAGAGCCCTTCCAACCCCAAGGAGTATTTTCCCCACCCTTGAGGTGGAAAACTGCGTCAAGTTTCCCTAAAATCATTAGGAAAGAACGGAAGAACAGCTTACCGCCGCTCTCAGAACCACAGTATGCATTTCAGACCCTAGGGACACACCGTCAGTGAAGACATAATAACTAGACTGTGGCTACAGAGCGTGGCTTTTCAAACCCCAAACTATGCTAGTACAGGTTCCAATTACCAACCTTTACTTAGCAATGAATACAAAAAGGGGCAACCTTTTAACAAATTAATTTTTGCCACAAGTATTCTTCAAATACGAAAAAGTTTGTTATAAATTAGCCCACTTTATCAGTTGGCACAAGAATTTGCCACTGCTGCAAAATTAATTCTTGCTTAGCTTGCAAAAAAACACTGATGGCTGGCAATAAAAGGAAAAGAAAACCTGGGTATTTTTGTTCTGATCTTCTTCAGTGCTCAATCTGCAATAAAAAGTGCCATTTAAGCTATAGAGTCAGAAATAACCAGAATCTGACCCCACTCAAACCGCATTTTCATTCCTAAATTGATGTTGTTATGCAATACCCTTCAGTGCTTTTAGCTGACCACATCTTCTAAATCTAGACCTTCATTAACAATTTTAAAACAGGCAGAAGTATACAAGTACTGGAGTCGTTTGAGCTGACACGCGTGTTTGGAGAAAGTGAGACTCCTATAATTAGAGGTTTGATAAGAGACAATTTGCTTAAACATGGAGGAAATGGAAAGCCTTGCATTAACAGAGACTAAGTACCGTATTCTTTCTCAATTGCATGCCCAGCATAGTAGCGACTAAAGACTACATAACCAAAATTCATAGCGTTACAAGAGAGAAGTTTTCCATAGTTTTTTCCTTTACCAAAAGGTAATAAAAGAAGAGCACCCACTGAAGCAAAGGAGAACATGAGCATAAAGGTTCTTCAAAGTAAAATGTTTTCCAAAGTTTTTCTAGAAGAAGTTGTTTAGAATTCCTTTTTCAGTCCTTCGCTTTGATTCAGGAACACTGTCGGTCTTATCTAAAAATTACAAAGCAACTATTTTTTAAAGAAAAAAGAAATAACAAAGCCTAAAAGTGTTAAAGCTGAGATTTTCACTTTATGCTCACGGCAACCTTCAACAACATCTCTTAGCTGTAAACAATGAATTAGTTTCACGGGAAGAAGAATTGCACCATCACTGCACGCCCCCAGACAACTCTCAACTTGCTGCTCCACCAACACATGCTGCGAATTAAGGAGAGGAAAAAACCCACAAAAACAAACCCCAGGAAGAAGAGCAAACATCAATGTAATGCACAAGCGTTGTTTGGATAAGTTAAACATCTTCTAAATGACTGCAATTATCTGGAAGAATAGGTAAGGTAGGATGTCTCCTCGACCCACAAACTGTCAACGAGGCTGCAGACACTGAGAACACAGAGGGCGCTGACTGCTGAGAACTTCCCAGTTTCTCCAGAAGAGCAAAGCGAGTAATAATAAAAACATACTGGTGCGATGAATTGTTGGATGCTTCCCAGAGTTACCTACAGAGCCATAAAACCACCTTCTGTCCAAGTACATACTCGCTAAGGCTGCACAGTGGTGCAGAAGAATCAGAGCGAACAGCGATCCGCCTGGACAGGAATCCTTTGGAGTCACTGCCTTCGCATACGGATGACCAATTAAAGCAACTTTGTTTAAAAAAAAAAAACAAAACAAAAACCAACACAAAACCAAATGTCACTGACCCACCCACATTTCACAAAAGCAACAGGAAGGAACCGGAAGGTTTGAGAGGAAGGAGTCATTGCTTGGCTGGTCTTGCTGGAAAAGGGATTTTAAGCTAGTAACAGCCATTTACTGAGTGGAAACCCAATTATATCTGATTAAAGCCACATTTTCTCTCTCCACCCCTTCTCACCCCCAGGAACAGGAAACAAGACAAAGCTACCGAACAAAAAACAGATGAGCTAAGAAATCCCGTTCAGTTGGCCCTGCACCAGCGCTTTGCCTCTGGTTCTGCTGAACACTGCGTCTTTCACCGATAACCATCGACTTTTCCCTAGGTCCACGACAATATTCTGGTAAACATAATCAAATTATCTTAACCAATTCTTGCAAACTAAGTAAAACAGCTTAAAACACCTGATGCTAAAGTACTGATGCATACGGATCAGAAATTAATTTCTTTTTCTTGAGGCTATAAGCTTTAAGCCCTGCACAACTAATTTGCATTATTCCGTTTTGCTACAAATAAATTTTTAGGGGTTTTGTGTTGGGTTCTTTTGTTTGTTTTGCTATCGTTTATTGCATGTTATGGCATTATTTTTTCCTCCCGGCTAGGGGAGGGGAAAAAACCCT
The DNA here is from genome assembly GCA_013398295.1 of Chionis minor. Taxonomy (NCBI): domain Eukaryota; kingdom Metazoa; phylum Chordata; class Aves; order Charadriiformes; family Chionidae; genus Chionis; species Chionis minor. The sequence continues at coordinate 116,454 of VZSF01001210.1, forward strand.
CCCACACTATCGTATTGCATCGTCACTGTAGCAGCACAAAGTAAGAGTATTGTGACTGCTCCCCCAGCAGCAGAAGTACCATGGAGTAACAAATTTCCTAAGAGCCTTCCCCACATGTCTGCTTTCAGGATGCATTGTTTAATGTTAGTTAGGAAACAAGCTTCCAGCTGTAACAGCAGTGGTTTGTAATTAAACGCATCTTCCAAAAAAGTGGAAGTGGCAGTAACTACAAAGCCATACTTTGTACCGAAATTTAAACCACTCCAGAGCTTTTCATACAGCCAAACCAGACCCATGCTTTTCACCCGCTAAAAAAAAAAAAAACGTGTCATGTCTTTCATTTTACTTGTACCTTGTGTGAAGCCTTTCAATTCTCTTCAATTCCATTTCAGAAGCGAGCTTCTAAATTTAAAAGAAATTAAGTCACTGAGCTGAGCCCGCTGGATACAACGAAGGGACAGACGGTCTGCACCTGCAGACGAGCCCGCCAGCGCTGGGCACTGGCCACGAGAGCCGCTGGACAAATCTGCGGAACAGAACTCAGCCCGGGCTCCAAGTCCTGGCTCAGCCAGCTCCTGCACTGCAGGAGCCTGGCACGGCACCTTGGGGAAGCAGCACTGCTCAACTGCCCTTCTCTCATTTATTGCTTGTTTTTATTGCCTGCCTGTTGCTTTCGCTTTAGGGATGCCTTTAAACACCGCCACCGCCCAAGAAAAAGGTGGGGGGGAGAATACAGGGAAGAGAAGCCAAATGATTACGAGGCCAATAAAAATAATAGCGGCAAGGGTCAAAAATTATGACCAGGGAAACAGAGGGGGACACCGGACACCGCCCAAGAGCGTCCGTCGCTCCTCAAAGGCACCAAAGGAGCCAGAGGATATTGCTCTGTGGGACAAGCCGTGGGAACAGGAACGAACCCCACAGTTCCTGCCTTACTCCTTCCTTCTGGTGGTGTTAACAGCCAGCTTGGCCACGGCCAGGCAAAGCGCTTGTAATTTAGGACCTCAGACAAGGGCTAGACTAATAAAAAGTTGATGGGACCAGTAAAACCAAAAACCTGATGACAAGGGTCACGGAGACAGGACACTAGACAGGACACTAAGCTGGACAGACCTCTCAGCTACGCTAATCAGATCACATCAAGTCCCCGCTCACGACTTCCCGCTCACTGGCGTGACTTCTCATTCTTTAAATGAATAAGTAATGTAAGTCTGACGATGCTCAGACTCTGAAACACCTGGACACCAGGTACTGGCTGAAATTAACTTCATGCTAAATTGTACACGAAGCTTGTACAGGACTTGTCACTTGCACACATGTCCACAGTCCGTCATGAATTATCCAAGACCTTGAGCAACCCTTCAACACTAAGCAACAAGACTTGTTAAGTCTTTAAGTCATGCTAAAGGAAATTAGTTTTACAAGTATACGTTACAAGGACATACTTGCAAGAAAGTGGGTAAAGAACAGGCAGCTTGTACATCTTGATGAGCTGCGTGTACACAGAGGAACACCCACTCGCACCTTCTTGCTTGTCACTCAGCACACCACCAGTTCTGTCCTCTGCTATTCAACAACGCTGGTTTTGAATTTGTTATTCTAGTCAATCAAAAAAAAAAAAATTACCTATCTACAGTTTCAGCTGAAGATCTCAAGAGCACTTTGCAAAGATGAATACTGACCTGCCCGGTGTTATACAGGTTAAACACTGTTTTATAGGCATACAGCTCAGCCTTGTTTACATGAAAAATTAAACTGACCCTTTCAGCTATGTAAAGCTACACTGCTAGCTCAGCCCTTCTGCAGACCACTTAGGTGCATCTTCTGGGCTGTGCTTGTATCATCTGGAAAAAAAAAAAAAAAGATATGGAAAGAAGAATCTCCCTCCCTTAAAGCCTTAGATATGCACAGATATCGCCTATAAAAGTACACAAAACAATGCAGCGACTGCAAACTCCCTGAATCCTTAGGGGAGTGGGAAAGGTTGTAGAAGGGGGAGGGGGAAAAAAGAAAAAAGTCATGCATGCCATCAAGACCACTTGCTCCTGTCAGCATTAGTTCTTACTGTCTTCTTATTAGCTGAAAAGAAGCAAGTTTAGTATTTACCTAAATGCCCTCTTGATCTTGTGCTGACCAACAGAAGTGTCTGGCCTACGCTCTCTCCTTATTTCCTTCAGTTAATCTCCAGGAGAAGAAAAATTTAAAAAAAAAAAAAAATCTTTTTCTGCTGATCCTTCATCAGCTATCCAAAAGCTCACCAGTTTCAGTCTCTTAAAGTAGCTGTTGAAGGCTACTCCAAACAAGGTGCACTAACAGGCTCGCAGCCTCTTCTAAGAGCTCATTTGCTCCCCGACATCAGCTCCAGACAGAAATTCTTCTGAAGTATATAGAGCCATACACACATCTGTTCCCTAACAGGGCACAGACAGCTTAGAAAACTGCATGTTGTTTGGCAAAAAGGCACGCTGTGAGCTTCAGTTGCGTCTCATAGTACCAAAAGTGAAATCCTACCTGCCACACCGCTGCTAGCTCCTTAGCTTATTTGCTCGCAGCCCCCTCACTGCCTCGGAAACACTACACGAGTTTAACGCACTCTTAGATTGTACATCAAGACTCTTCCCTCCTCGCGTCAGTCACCAGATCAACACAGATCTACTGGGTAACTGACTGTCATCCAGCTTGGTTTCATGTTCTTAGTACTGTTCCACTCTCCACCTCGGTAACTGTTATCCCTTTAGCTACAGCCGGCCTCAAATCGGCCTTTTCCACCCATAAATGCCTGACAGTAAAGCCTTTCTAAAGAGATTCTTAATGATTAATCAAGTAGATGCCTTGTAAATTAGAAAAATTGTAACAGAAGGGAACGTCAATAGATTGGGGGAGAATTTCCCTTTGCAAACTCCATTAGTTCGAAACTGCGTATTTAATAATTTGTATCATTTATAAAGCATTGGATGTTACTCCTCTCTGATTCCACCAGAGCTATTTATAAACGGGTCAAAGGACAGCAGATGTTTTCCATAGTACTTCTAGGACTAAAGAACAAAAACATGTAATCGTGTTTAGAGAAAAGGTAGCTGGCTCTTTAAATTAAAAAAAGTCAAGGAGGAATTATGAATCATATCTAAGTATCAGATTTGCCAACAGAAGAGTCTACACTAACCCACTGCACACCAGAAACCGGAGTTAACACCCATTCTCACGCTGACTGGGAGATAATGAGCCTCCGTCATTCCAGGAGAAAGATCCCACTTACAGCTGCAGTGACTGCATTCTTCCTGGGATTCCTTTACCTCAATAAACCTATTTGCACCCAGTTCCGCACAGCAGGTCACTCTCAACGCTTGTCTTTTCGGCTTAGCTCCTCCAGCAAGGGTGCTGGTATACAATTTTGTGGGTAGGTTCTATTTTAAGTCTCCTAGGCTGGGTTAAAATAGTACGGAGTTAAAAGTAGTAATTATCAAACATCTGCACTTTCTCTAAAACTGCAACTCTGTTTAGCCAACGCATGTGCTATAAACTCACTGAATAGTGCTCTTCCAGATTAGCTATAAAACTAAATTAGGGTGAATTCCCAGAGTAGTAAAGGATCCAAAATTCTCAAGGTTATATACATTAAAGTTCCACAGCACAGGAATGTGAGGGATTTCCAGTTCAGGCAGTACGACAGTAGAAAACAACAACAGGCATTCATCAGCCTGTTGGCTGACTGTCACAATATGGCACTGTCCTAACAAAATAACACTCAGTCCTCTTTTGTTCATCGAGTTTCCTTCAGCATCCAGCAAAGCCAAGAGATGCCGGTAAAACTGAATACAGCAAGTCCTTTAATACAAATATCATGACCATGTAGGTACTCACTCCAGACTAGCCTTACTGTCCACCTATGATAAGTAGACCAGTTTTGCCGCTAAATATTTTTGGGAGCTTTCTCTGCAGGAGCAAGGTCATTTAGAAATCAAACAGTAACAGTACATATAATTTCAAGGCAGGGCTGAAGCCCTGCTAAATTGTATTTCCAGCTCAAACAGTTCTACTAATGTGGATTCCATTGCAAGATCAGGTTCTCGATCTTACAGCTGCAGAGGGAAGATATTCATGCTACTGAAAAAAACCACAGATTACTTTTCTATTACGTCTTTCAGCTAATTGTATCAGACCAATGGAAGCCCTTTGAAGAAGCTGCACATTAACATCTGCCATTAAATATGTCAGCACAGAAATGCTGATGTTTCACAAAGCCTGAAAATTCATTGTGAGGTAAATACTTACGTCGGTATTTTAAATCATCAGTTTGGGCACGGGATTCCTAATCCCTGCCCACTGTGCTCCCCCCTGCCACCTTGCATAAACTTTTAATCTCGGATGCAGAGGCCTATTATTAGAGCTGGCTGAAAAAAAAGAAAAAAAAAAACAAAGACCAAAGGCATGTTGTTTATTATGGAAAAGGTTAGGGTAAAGTCTTTTTAAAAGAAGAACTAATAAGCTTTTGTCTGTTCCTCCTGAGAAAAGTCAAAAAACATCTCCTTGATGTTTCAAAAACTGTTCCTCTGTAAATAAATTTAAAAAAACAGCTAGTGACTCAACATAAAACTATGGCCTTTTTAAACAAAAAGTTTCAATTCAGCAGGGAGAAACAAGTCCTACTAAGCACTTAACGTGGCCTTAGCACTCCAAGACAGACCAAAGGGTACCTAAAAAACTGCACATATTGTAAACTAAGCTCAGCTTCACCTCCATTTACATGCAAACCTGCCTACAAACCAAGCCAGGAGCTGAAAAATAACAAACCACAGCCTTTAGCTGGGCTTCAAAGTACTCTTCTACGGCCGGTGTAGCCTGCAGGACTGAGGATGTGTGTTAGCACAAGAGTGCAGCTAACAGAGCTTCTCCCACCTGCCCTGCTTCCCCACTCGCAGTGCGGAAGGGGAAAAAACGCAGGAAACAAGAACTCAAGCGCCAAGAATACCTTTCACACAACCCCCATCGCAAAAAAACCACAAAAGACAAAGGGGGGAAAAAGAAAAGGGGGGGAGGAGGGGGCAGCAAAGAGCTCCCAGCTTAGTTCAACACAGATAACCCAGACATGCCTTGAGTCATAACTCCGAAAGCTGGAAGGAGGACACAATCATGGAGGCGCATACTCCAGGCTGGGCGAGTGAGCAATCGATGGCCCTCGCCCGCAGACACCCGTCGCCTCCTGGGCAGGGCAGACGGGCAGGGAAATGCTCCTTGACCGCCTCCAATTCCTCACTAGACAGAAGGTTTGAACCAGCGTGAGTAAGAGCTGACACACACTGCCCAGCCACCCCCCGGCCACGGGGACCAGGGTGGCTTCCACCGGCGGCTGAGAGCTCATACGCTCTCCTTAGTTTTCGGCTGTAAAAAGTAGCACGAAACTTCTCGGCAGCGAAGAAGCCTTCCCTGCATACCAGCAGATCGGAGGCGGGCGTCAAAACCCGCGGCAGAGCCAAGCTAAGGAGAGGGGGCTCTTCCCAGCGGAGAGAGGCGGCTTCCTGTACCGAAACTCCACCTGGGGCGAGAGGGGGGGACTCCCGCTCCAGTCGCGCCGCCGAGGGA
>VZSF01001210.1:122528-157247 GCA_013398295.1 Chionis minor
CCCGGCGCCGCCCGGCGGCAGGTGAGCGGGGCCGGGGCCTCCCGCCGCCCCCTGAGGCGCCCCGGGCCCCCGGGAGGGGAGGGCAGGGCGGGATTCCCCGGGAGACCCCCGGGCCGGGCCCCGCGCCGTGTCCTGGGGGGAGAGTCAAGAAATTGTAGGAGGCGTGAGGGGCTGGAGCGCGTCCGGGGAAGGGCAATGGAGGTGGTGAGGGGTCTGGAGCACAAGTCTCCTGAGGAGCCGCTGAGGGAACTGGGGTTGTTCAGCCTGGAGAAGAGGAGGCTGAGGGGAGACCTTCTCCCTCTCTACAGCTCCCTGAGAGGAGGGTGTAGCCAGGGGGTCGGTCTCTTCTCCCAAGGGAAGGTGATAGGACAAGAGGAAACGGCCTCAAGTTGCGCCAGGGGAGGTTTAGGATGGATAACAGGAAAAAATTCTTCATGGAAAGGGTTGTCAAGCGTTGGCCCAGGCTGCCCAGGGCAGTGGTGGAGTCGCCATCCCTGGAGGTGTTTCCCAGCGGGGCAGACGTGGTGCTGAGGGACATGGGTTAGGGGTGGGTTGGGCAGTGCTGGGCTGATGGTTGGACTCCATGAGCTTAAAGGTCTCTTCCAGCCTGGATGATTCTGTGATTCTATAACCTGGCTTCGTCTGCCTGAGGTAGCGTGGGACACAAAAGGTCTGTGGAGAAGTGGGAGGTGATGGATGCTGGGTTTTGAAGGAGATGGAGGAGAAGTTACAGCTTGGTGCCCCTTGGGTTTTGTAAACTGGTGTTTTGGGTTGAAAACCTAAAGTCTGTTAACCTTCTTGAGAGCTGTTGCTTTTAGGAAAAGTCTCATTTTCATGCAAATGTCTCTAGTGGACGCTTCAGAAGGGAGAGCCACCCTGCAGGAAGACCTGGATAGGCTGGAAGAGTGGGCTAACAAGAGCCTTGTGAGGTTCAACAAGGACAAGTGTAAAGTCTTGCACCTGGGAAAACCTAATCCAGGAGTGCAGCACAGGCTGGGATCTACCCGGCTGGGGAGCAGCTCAGTGGAAAGGGAGACAGGGGTCCTGGTGGACAACAAGCTCAAAAGGAGTGAACAGTGTCCTGCTGCAGCAAGGCAAGCCTGTAGGATGCTGGGTTGCATCAACAGGGGCATCTCCAGCAGAGATAAAGACATCGTTATCCCGCTCTGCTCAGCGCTTGTCAGCCCACACCTGGAATACTGTCTTCAGTTTTGGTCCTCGCTACACAAAAAAGACGTGGACTGGCTGGAGAGGGTCCAGAGAAGGGCCACACAGATGATCACAGGACTGGGAAGCCTGTCGTATGAGGAAAGGCTGAGAGAACTGGGTTTGTTCAGCCTTGAGAAAAAAAGGCTCAGGGGAGACCTTATCACCACGTTCCGGTATTTAAAGGGTGGGTACACAGAAGGCGGAGAGTCCCTTTTTACAAGGAGTCACATGGAAAAGACAAAAGGTGAAAGGTACAAGTTATTCATGGGGAGATTCTGATTGGACACAAGAGGAAATTTTTTCCCTATAGGAAGAATCAGCCATTGGAATAATCTCCCCAGGGAAGTGGTGGATTCCCCCAACACTGGACACTCTCAAGATTCAACTGGACAGGGTGCTGGGCCATCTCGTCTAGTCCGTGCTTTGGCCAGTAGGGGTTGGACCAGATGATCCTTGAAGTCCCTTCCAATCTGGTGTTCTACGATTCTACAAATAGCAAGAACACAGGGAAGAAGGGACACAGGAAATCCCTGAGGTACCGGCAGGGCCACCAGAGCCCCTCTCAGAAAAGGGGGATGTTTTAGGGACCCACCCTCAATCCAGAGAGGCAGGTCTGCGGACGAGGAGAGTTGCCTTTAAGCGGTAGTTTGTTTCACAGGTTTCTTTGAAAAGTCTTGGTGAGCCTCTCGTGTGAGAGTGACTGTTTTTATGCTACGACAAATTACTCTGGGATTTTTCGTGGTGTGTTTTGAGATGGTTTTTAATACAAATGTCTCTACAGAACTTACACTTGGATTGCATTGTAAAAACAATGGAATAAATTTAATAAGTTTCATGACTCATTTGCCAGCGCTTCTGAGATACCTGAATCTATTTACTCCATCCTTTGATATTAAGCAAAATACAGAGAGATCGGGCAACATACCAGGGAGGTAGGTTCATTCACGGTACATAATTTAGCCGAGGGAGATGGGCAGCCCATGCAGATTCCGGAGGGGGCTCGCCCCCAGGTCAGTGTCACAGCGAAGCCACACTATGGTTCAGGACGGTGACTTCCCTCTGGGTCCTGGTTCAATGGCATCAGCAGGGCCACGTTCCTATTTTTGCCGTACTCCTACAGGCTTTTCCTGCGGGAAGACAGACAGTGTCCTGCAGCGATTTAGATTGCATTTTTCAGTCCTGCAGGTTTAATCCAAGAAAGGGATCCAAGACAAGGAAATAAACGGAGCGCCGTCGTTTTACAGTCCAGAAAGAAAATAGGGATCAAGAGTCCAACTTTGCTGGTGAGTGAAGTTAATTGAAAGAAAGTGAGACTTGTAATTATGATACTGACTGAGATACACATTATTAAAATAATATAGGGTCTTCGGTGCCTTAACAAACAGGCTCCCCTGTGGAAACACAGAGCAAACAGATTTTTTTAAGCTCTTTGTATTTCCTGCTTGTACCAAACCATTAATATTTTGGTGTCAGTTGCACCAGGGATTCAAACTACTCATTTCTGATCTGTAGCATACTCTCAGTAAAACTGAGTTTACACTTCAATAGCTTGCTTTCTTTCATTACTCCTTTTAATATCATGTCTTGGTCTCCTGTGGTGGCTTCCACATTCAGCAGTTCTGCACGTCTCACATCCTTTCAGGACAAAATGTCAGATTTTTAAAAAAAAAATTCCCTTTTAAAACTACAAACTCAAAGGTAGAAGGCCTGGAGTTGTGGAGAATCACGCGTTCTGCCCCGCGCCGCTAAAAAACGAAGGAAAAGGTAGGAGATCAGCTGGCAGCTCTGTTGGTTTGTGGAACGAGTTAAAAGACTCGGCAAACAAAAAATAAAATTATGTAAAAATAGAGCCAGCTAGGTGGAGATTGGACTTTGCCTCTTAATTAACAGCTCTCTCTGGAACATGGTGGCAGGCTCTGTCAACGAGACTAAAATGCAGGGTGTTGTTTAGACAGGCACCCAGGAACAATAGCTAACACTTCCCATCCAGCAAATGTCATTAAGACAGCATCAGGCTGCGCCGGCAGCTTGAAATCTAATCCATTTTCCGAAATGAGTTAGAAGTTTTCTGCTTGACCCCGAATCTCCCTTTTAACAGCGTTTGTGGTTTTGTAATCCCATTTTCCTGGGTATTTTTTTTTTTTTTTTAATGTTTCTCTCGCCCCTTCTCGCTGGGCAAAAAAACACACGTAAGCCGGGGGAGAGGACAGGCGAGGGGGAGAGGCCGCCGCAGCAAAACCATGCGTAGGTTGTTCAGCACAGAAAACAAACAAACGCTTTCGGTCTCGCCTCTGTTAGGGCAGCTCGAGGCGTAGCACGTAAGAGCAGCCCGCGGCTGGCGATTGCGCACCGCTGGCAGCACGGCTGCGTCAGTCAGATGTGTGCGCGAGGGCAATCCCTGACTAGTGCCACCTGAAGACACCCGTGTGGGCGTAGTCGCAGCAGGAATGGCTGCCCTGCCCCTCTGAAATCCTGCGGTAGGTTTTTGTGCCAAGGAAGGGGGGGTCTTGTTTACGTAGCACCTGGTGTAACTACTCTGTCTGCTAGTCCCAGCTTACCTGAGGTCTAAACGACACGCTTCAGCTGGAGCTGGATTTTCTAATTCTGTGACAACGTTGCTCCGTGTGTCCATTCGTGCCCATTTCAAAATTCGTGTTTGATCTTTGGTTTTTTGGGTTTTGTTGGGGTTTTTTTGGGGGGGTTGTCTTTGTTTTTTTAAAAAAGGAGTGGTTTAGTTTTGTTGTTTGTGAGAAGTGAGCGTTGAAAGAGAAGCGAGGGGTGCAAAGACGGGACTGCTGGGGCCGGAGGTGGTAACGGGGGACTTGAGAGGGAATGAGAGAGGGAAGGAAATAAAAGGAATGAGGAAAGTGGAAAACTGTAGAGGGAATGAGAGAGGGAAGGAAATAAAAGGAATGTGGAAAGTGGAATACTGTAGAGGGAATGAGAGAGGGAAGGAAATAAAAGGAATGAGGAAGTGGAAAGGATGTAGAACGATGTAACGACGGGCGGAAGTTTCTGCAGCAGAGGCTGAATGGGCAGCGGCCAAACAACNAATAAAAGGAATGAGGAAAGTGGAAAACTGTAGAGGGAATGAGAGAGGGAAGGAAATAAAAGGAATGTGGAAAGTGGAATACTGTAGAGGGAATGAGAGAGGGAAGGAAATAAAAGGAATGAGGAAGTGGAAAGGATGTAGAACGATGTAACGACGGGCGGAAGTTTCTGCAGCAGAGGCTGAATGGGCAGCGGCCAAACAACAGAAAGAGGAAAAAATTAAAAATATGGTAAAAGAATCTCAGGGTCCAAATGCCAGAGGGTTGAGGCTGTCTGGAAGCTGATGTCATCCTGAGGACAGCCCTGCGCTGGCTGCAGAGGAGCAGTCGCAGGCTGCAGCCTTGTCACCCGTGCTGTCCCCGCAGAGGTGTCCGTCCCTGCTCCGGCAGCGAGGGGACCAGCAGCAGGGTAGAGACCTTGCAGTGAGCTTCGCTATGGGGCTTACCCCAAAATGCAGCATTCCCTCAGGACCGGTGGCTCTGATGAAGCCAGCAAAGTGACAAAATTGAGGGTGTGGCACACCCGTTGTCTCACGCATGCTATGGCATCAAGTCCTGGGGGGGTCCCCGCTATTGGTCTCAGCGTTCCCACGCAGCTGGGAGGCATCACCATTCTGCTTCAGGGCTCAGATAGATCAAAAATTAAGATCGTCTGCCAGGATCCAGTTAGGAATCAACATCCGCAGAGCCAGGAAGCAAATCCCAATGTGCCAGGGCCATACCTGCCTCAGGACTGCAGCTAGCAGGGGAGAAACACTTGGAGGTGGTGCTTTTGGTGGGGCTGCAGCTGCACTGGCCAAGCTGTGCGTTGCGACAGGATAGCTGGAACACCCACCGCGACTAAATGATCCTCAGTCAGGAGGAGAACAGATTTACCAGAACATCTCCATCTACACCGGCACTCCTTCCGGCACTGCTGGCTGCCTGGGGGTCAGGTCTTGCTGCCCCAATCAATGCTGCAACCCCTCCAAGGTCGGCATGGACCGTGCCAGCCTGGGCTACAGCCACCCATCCCTGCGGCTCCGGGGTTAGAGCTGCTGTGGTCACCATCACTGCCCACCCTCCCCAAGTAAAACTGCTAGAAACGTGGTTTCATGAGCTAGAAACGTGGTTTCATGGACAAGAAGCCATCGGAACCTAACAAAACACTGTCTCCTCCTCCACCACCCAGTGCGCCTGGGACACCTGGAAAGAGAAATCCAGAAATGATCCGTAACACCATGAGCACAGGGGCTGCTGGCACCAAGCAGAATCCACCTCCCCCTCCCAGGCACACACGCTACGGCACAGTCCTCCAGAACAGAACGGGCAGCAACCGTAACGAGGAGAAATTATGCTGTCCCAAAAAGCTGGGATGAACTGGGTTCACTGGTTGCTGCTTTGCCAACTAAGGAACAGCCGAGCGGGAGTAGTTTGCATTCACCTCCGTTCACACAGCCTTTGTGTAATAAACTCTCCTAGCCCCAGAGAAGGGAGCATTCAAAAAAGCACCCCGAGGCAACGCATAGCAGAAGCCTGAGAATCCTGCTGCATGAGTCACTGACCTCCACACACTGCGTCTATTTCAGCCTTTAATTAATAAGGTTTTACATTTCTATGGCATTTTCCATCTGGAAAGATCCTGAAATGCTGTGAAGACTAAGGGCGTACAGCACCATTGAAACGTGGTTCCCAGAGAGGTGGGACTGTGCAGGGAAGGAAAGCTTAGCCAAGGGCACCAGGGACAAAAATTCTTAATTTTAAATGGAGCCTCTGTTACATCACTGAGCATTTCATATCCATGGAGAACAGACAATAAGATTTTAGTTTCTAAGGCACCGCTTGAATAAATAGGCATCATAGATTGCTTTCTTTATCCAGGGGGGATGCCGTGCAAAACAAGTGCTGGGTGATTGTAATTTAGGGTGTTAAAGGACCGCAACTTAAGGTACAAATTAAACCATCATTGGATCAAGGCTTCCCTCCCTCCTGATGAGTAAGTTATTCCCAAATGCTAGACGCAAAGCAGAAGCCAGCGGAGGAAACAAATCCCACGCTGACAGCACCTGACCCTACTCCTGGAGCACCAAACTCCCTTCCCGGCTCCCTGGAAGCTCAGCGGTGTCACACGGGGCTTCAGCAGGATAAAAGCTGACCCCAAGCACCGAGGGGGACAGTTGAGAAAACAACGTGGAAACGGTCCTCCTGTCCCAAGGCTGACGCGAACCCTGAGGGGAGCTGGGGCTTTGCTAAACGGGCACAAATCCCTTTCTCTCTGTTTCAAAAGATTAAACTAGTGGAATCGCTCTGCTCGGCTGACTTCCCTCGGCAGAGACTTATTTCTGCCGATGAGCAAGGCCTGGTTGAACCGACGGAGGCCGAAACGACTGTCAGCCGCAGCTGGCATCCCTCTTACTAAGTACTTGGCCAAAATAGGCTGGGAGCACTTGGCCGCGAAGAGTTTTCAAGGGAATATCAAACTGCTCTTTTTCTCAGTGCAATTCCGACCTATTTTTATCTGCCACTTTCTGGAAGAGATACAGGGGCATCGCCACAGCTAGTCGTAAACTTTCATTGCTTCCCGAGGAGAAATTGCAGGCAAATTACGGACTGGCGCGCTCTTTTTATGCTTCTCCTGCTCGGGGCAGGTCAGCACTGCTGCATTCCCTTCTACCCCCAGCACATTCCTCCCTGTGCTTACCGATGGGCATTAACGACCTGCCTCCATAATTAACGCATCCAGCACCACACGCGGTGCGAGGCAAGCGCTCAACGTGATGCCAGCGGGATGCTGGAGAAACGCGCCTCCCGTGTGCGCCGAGTGGGATCGCTCCCGACTTCCACCTCCACCCAAGCGTCTCTCTCGGCCGCGCTGCGCTTGAGCTCCACCTGCCAGGTTAACCCAGAGCCAGGGCAGGGCCGCGGGGTTAAGCCTGTGGTTGCACCATATCCTGATATTCCCTCCCCTGTGTGCTCCTGCTAACTCGCACGTCCTGCGGGAAGCTCTGCGTCGCTCCTCTAGGCACACAAAGAGGTGACATCCTCACCTCGCACGCTGCAGGCTGGCGCGGAGGAGCACCTTCCATCCTTCACGTTTCAGGGTTCCCAAGGGGAAGGTATTACCAGCAGGTATTAATTACCCCTCTCCCATGAAGAGAGAAATACGTACGAGCTGTTTTTACGCTGTTGTAGTGGCAGGGAAACCGAGGCAGAGCAAGTTAGCGCTCGTATCCCTGCACTTCCCTCCCCAAGCTCCTATCCCTGCCATTCCCAGCCCCGAGTCCAAGCCCAGGACCACGCTGCCCGCGCTGCACCGGAAGGCCCTGAGGCTGGAATTCCCACAAGCATGTGGCTTTTTAGGCGTCGAAACCTCATCCAAAGGGAGAAATCCTATCGTCAAGGTGAAAAGCATTGCTACCGAAATGTGATCAAAGAGAGAGTTATCAACGTAAGTGTACTCAGCAGTTTGTGTTCCAGGCAAGAGAATTATCAACGAGAAACCAATCTTACAAGCTAGCTGCTATTGACAGGGAAATAAAAGGAATACAGTTCTTACCAGACAGACCTAAGTTGCTCCAAATTGCTGTCAGCTTGAAATATCTTGCTGGTAATTTGTTTTCAAATTCTTTCTCCCTAAATTTGATTTGTTGCTGTACAGTGGATGATCTATTCTGCACAGCATCTCAAAGAGCATTCCCGTTGTCCTCTCGCTGATTGTTTGTGAGCTATCACTTCTGGGAGTTGGCAGCATTTATTATAAAAAGGGCCATCATCACCTGAACAGCAGATTTTGTCTGAGGATATGGTATCTGCTGCCATTACAAACAGCAGCTAAGATTACTGGGAGGAAAGTCATCAGGGGGAAAAAAAAAAAATCACATTTCCTCCCCATCTTTGAGCTTGTCTGCATGGGCGAGTGGCCACGCTGCGCGTCTGGAACCCAGGGTGGAGGAAGAATGGGGCAGCATTTTCTAACAAGACTTGAATAAATCTTTTTACCAGGATCCTTTTTAACCAGGAGAAAAATTAGTAGGGTTTCCCACCTCCTGCAGTATTGTAGCAAGAGGATGAGCATCACGCCCAGCAATTTTTTCTGCTGATCTCTGCTCTTTCTTACGTGGAGGAGGAAAAGGTAACGCTGACTTACGAAGCACCCTGCTGGGTTCAATGACAGCTCCTACGTGGTGTGTCTGGGGCTTTCCCGTGTCTCTGAACGATCGCTCCCGGCTCTCCGGAAACTTGGTGACGGTGTAGGATATGTTTCTTCACACTTGACACAGAGGTAGGAATACAAAGCTCACATCTCAGCTATCCATCTGGATCCATCCAGCCTGTGTGCAGTCGTCGATGAGAAGAGCAGTATCCTTGCCCTGGCTTTCTCATCCGAGAACATACACGTTTCTTCTCCTGTCCTTGCCCTTCTTATCTCAACCCACTTTGTCCAATGGTTTAAGCCAATTCGGAGGAGTTCTAGTTTTGGGGCGAGGAGCTACCTCGGGTTAGTTACATGGCTTTAAAGCATGGGCAGAATGGATGGACTTGCCTGAGTCCGGCTCATGGGGCATGAGGTGCGAAAGGGCTGTCTGTGCAGCTTCCCAGAAAATAAAGGGTCTCACCCATCTTGTGTGTATAGCTGTATTAGATTAAAATTAATAATAATAATAATAATGAAAAAGGAGATAGTATATATAAATGTACTTGCATATTGCTGGATCTTTCCAGGAAAGTATTGGCAAATTCAGCATATTTCTGCTCACCGGTTTATTGCCGGTGCCCGTCGATGGCATTGCTGTGGGGAGCGTACTGCAGGCGCCACGTCAGGCACTTCAAATCACCCCAAGAGCTGGCGCGGCACTTTGGGCAGGTCTTGGTGCCACCCAGAGCATGGAGAGAACTGGAGAGCTGGGAGCTGGTGGAAGGATCACACCCCGCTCGCTTAGGCCCTGGAAAGCTAATAATTGTTGCAAATGCTCAGGAGCAGCAGAAAACACAGTGCTAATTTAGCTGGCTGTAATTTTGCCACACAGTTTACCCTGACATCCCATTGGGGAAAGCTCCACTTAAGCAATTGTAACATCATTGAAAAGATCGAATTAAGAAAAAAAGAGAAGGAACATAAACCTCCCACTATTGTTATTTTCAGCAAGCAACAGCAGGAAGAGCCAGTTAGAAAGCCTCGAGGACCCAAGCTGTTATCCTCCCTGGAAACCAGCCACGTAAGGCACAGGAACACCCTGAACCATGGGGGAGGTCTGCTCCATGCCCACGCCGGGGGACCCGGGCCCATTCCTGTGGGCAGGGACCTGCCTCGCTGTCCTGGCTCTGCCTGCCCTCAGCGTTTGCTTTGCTCTGCCACAGGATGTCCCGGGCAGATGGCTTGATGCTGAGGCCAGCCCAGAGCAAACCTCCCAGGTGTCACTGCCAGGGCTGGGGACACCGCTGTGTCCCCGAGCACAACTATTGCAGCGGGGCTGCTTGGGAGCCAGCAATTTTTTCCTCTCTGCAGGAGCAGGCTGAGCCTTTCCGAGGTGACCGAATGCTGGTGTCAGCTGGGCGCCAGCAGCACAAATCAATCTCTCACTGCTTAAAAATATATCTGTATACCAGATCCAAACCTTTTCCTCTAGAGTCTTGTGGCAGAAATGGAGTTTTAAAATGCTCAATTATTTATAGCTGAAATGCTGGGGAAAAAAACCCCAACCACCTCATTTGTCCTGCTGGAGCAGAGCGTGCCGGTCCCCGTCACCCACTGCTTGCACAACGCCGGAGAGTAAGGACACCTGGATGGGGTAAGGAGGAGCAAGGAGGAAGGAGCAGCGCCCAAAAGCAGGGTGCGAGCACCCCAAAGCACAGCCAGTTCACACAGGGACACGGTCAAACCCAACGTATCGCAACCCTGAGGTGTGCCAACTGTTGCTTTCATGCCTGGGTGTTAATTAGGTTAATTAGGTGGGGTGGGTGGTTCCTTAAGTACAGGCTTCTTCTGGCAGATCAGGGAGAAAGGACAGGTTTTGTAGACCCACAGGTGTTGTGTCAAAGGGATGCTTTGGAGATTTAACAGCTTTTAGGAGGGAACTCTTGGGAGTTCCTCCAGAGGAGGATTGTCTGCCTAAACTTGCCTTTTGGTGGTTTTTTCCCCCGTGTTTTGGAAGAGCTGCCACTTGCCAAGGGCCCAGCATAAGGAGAGGGTGTCACAGGTCTCTGCCCAGAGAAGGAAGGGACCGTGATCCGCGTGACGTGAGAAGCAGCAAGGAGAGATGAAAGGGAAAGCAAAGATGAGAGACCAGAGGAGGGAAACATAGCGAGCAACGCGTGGCTGCTAGGCTGGAAGAATTTTGTGTGGCTTCTGAACATAAATTAATAATGACGGCTGTGCAGTCTATCTCCCTTACCGAGTTCCCCACTGGTTTGGCTTTGTGTTCATGGACAGGCAGTGGCATGGGGAGAACGACGTGGAGGGATGGTTTGAAGCCTAATGATGTACCTCCACTTGCCTAGTTTAGGCCAGAAGAAGGGAACCTCCAACTGGGATCCCCTGCTCCCTCGTGGGGAACAGGCTTGATCCTCCCTGTCCTGGGAGGACATGGAGAACCTGGAACACAGGCATCGAGAGGGGTCTGAAATCCTAGTGCCGTTTGCTCGGCTGCTTTGTGGTGCGTCGCCCTGAGCAGTGGTTACAAACCACAAGGATGATGAGGAAAGTGCTTGTAACCATGGCAATCCTCTGCAGCCGCATCCTTCCCCGCTGCAGCCTCTGGGCCGGCGAACATGGGGACCACCCCTTGTCCCATAGCAAGTGGGGACGGGTCCTGCCACCTGCATTTTCCAGGGAAAAAGCTGCAACCCAAAGGCTGCCCCAGGTAATCAAACCCAAACTCACCCTGGGGTAACTTGGAGGTGGTCCCAGGGGTTAGGGATGACCGTGCCGTAACAGAACCCAGTGCAAATGCCAGCAAGAAGCTATTTTGGTCCAGTTCTACACCAGCATCACCCTGTCCCTGGGGGGCATCATCCTCCTCCAGCTCCGCAGCATCTGTCCTTCTTTCGGACAGAGATTTCGGACCACATCCTCCAGTGAAACCGACAGGGTTACAGCATTTGGCAGCTGAGAAACTGGTGCTTTGGCTCTCTATTAGGATAAAGCTGTTTAATTCCCTCCCACCTCAGCACTGCCTTCCGGCACGGCTCTGTCAGCGCGGGCTGCACACAGAATATTAGGGATTAATGAGACAGGTGATTAAACGCCGTCCTGCTTAAATTCAGTCCCGAGCGGATGGATGTGGAACTGCCCTGCTGTGAATTAAGCAACAAAGTGGGAGAAAGTAGAAAACATGGCGGGGAAGTAGTTCTGCTTCTTTAGCACTCTGGTGCCTAACGATGCCAGCGCCTCCGCCCACTGAAGGTGAATCGCAATATGATTTTGGGGAACCTGCACAGACTCTGGGCTTGGCTTGGAGGTGGTGGAATCGCCGTCCCTGGAGGTATTTAAAAGCCGGGCAGACGTGGTGCTGAGGGACATGGGTTAGGGGTGGTTTTGGCATAGGTTTATGGTTGGACTCGATGATCTTGAAGGTCTCTTCCAACCCAAGTGATTCTATGATTCTATAATCCTCCACCACCCCGGCTCCCCCGCTGCTCGGCCACTGCCTGGCACAAGTGCTCGTGCAAGGGCTGGCGATGAGTGCAGCCAGGAAGGGAGAAAAAGGGCAAAACGTGACTTTTTACTGCTACTACTCTGTTTAAAAATCACATCCGTGCCACATATTCCCCTCCGGCACCTCCTCTAAACCACCGGAGCTATATCAGCGTAACGGTTAGCACTGGGCACGGATGGGGCCCTGGGGGACAGTGCGACGGGTACTTTGTGGTGCAGAGCAGCAGCACAGACTTTCAGGGCGGGCAGAGCCCCCCAGTATCACCTCAAATTTGCAGAAGCCACCCGAAACCTGTGCAAGTCTAAAAGTTGAGAAGTTGGGAAGAGCAGTTGTAAACCCTCTCCAGAGAGAGCACCTCAAACCCACAGCTCTTGCAGCGGCTGCCAGCACCATTACCCCCTCCTTACAGACAGGGAAACCAAGGAAATGATTTGCCCCGTGTAACCCCGGAGAGGTGGGAATGCAGCATGATCCCAGATTATGGAAATCTGAGTCCTTGGACCATAAATGAGACACCAGATGCCAGCAGCAAAGGCTATAAAGTCTGAGCCCTGCTGCCCAGCTGGCCTGTGCGGTTGGGGATGTCTTAATGCTGGTGGGTCCAAGATGCATTCGAGGCTGCCCAGCCCCATGCCCTCTGCTAGCAGCTTCGGTTTCCTTCCAAGATGCTGGGATAAAAGCTTCCCGTGGGCATCGCTAACATCGTTGGGAGCAGATAACTCCAAACCATCCATCTGCTTGCAAGTCTGCACTGACCGATAGCCACGAGAGCGTCCGCAGACCGAGCTCCTGCTGTTCAGGAGTAGCGGTGCGGTGCCCACTAAAACACCGGGGTTTGTGCTCTTCTAAACCCCCTGTCCGGGTGAAATGGTCCCTTGTGCTGATCAGGAAAAGGCAGATTCTTGTTTGCACAGTCGCTGGGGTTCAAATCCCCATTTTCTCCCCTGCTGCCTGACACCAGGGCATTTTATGCGCGCCCTGGCTCCTGCTGCCAGCTATAACACAGGTATAGGAGACTACTCAGCTGCTTGGGAGCGGAGCAGCCTGCTTGTAAACTTAATATTACTTGAGGTTTGCTCAGAGTTCATGCCCCAGGTTGCAGTTTGATGGAGCGAGCCAGTCCCGAGCGCTTCTGATGGATATAAAGAGGATATGTGATCAGACGTGCACTTAAGCAAGTATATTACCAAGTTAAATGGCTTCAGTTTTACTAAGCTAATTAAAAATGGAACAAAGCAATGATCAGATTAAGGTCATAATTAATAACTCCATAGGTTCGAATTATCCAGTCACCAAATAAATACAGCATGTAATCCGAGGAAGCTGTGGCTGATAACTAGAGGGAATTAGTGTCCTGCTCAGAGGTCTTCAGGAGGCAAGAGCTACCTTGCGAGCAGTGACCTAAGCTCACCGAGACAGCATGTTAACCTTGCTCTCGAGGAGACCCTCTTCCTAAGGCTTGAGTGTCTAAACAAGCCCAAGTTGCTCCTCCAAAGGGAATCAAGTGGACTCAGCATGGGCGAGAGCCCCTCGATCTCCACCTCCTAGCTAATCAGAGCAAGAGCCACCAGCAGAGCTGTCCCTCTTCTCTTTCCATGCAGCCATTTCTCCTTTTTGGCTGTTTTAATGCCTTGAAACTGTCTAAAAATATCCCAAGTTGTGGGATGCTTCTTGATTTTTGGTTTGGTGGTTTGTTTTTTTTAATACCAAGAAAGAATCAGGCAATTAAATAGAGTGTTCCAATAGCTTTTCACTGAAAATATGAAAGCTGATTGCCTCTTTAGGAGCCTGAAGTTAATAGGAAGTTTCCCAGACCAGTTCCTACCTGCAGTGTGTGGTGCTGGAGCAGGACCCTGCTCCAGCAGCCCAGTGGGACTCCACCGCACCACGCACAGCCGGGAAGGTCAGGATCCAGCAGGGTTGCTCTGCCACCACACACCCATCACCCAGACCACCAGAGCATCCTTAACCCAGCACCCGAAGCAGCCCCCTTAGGTAGGCAAGGACAGGATGGGGATTTTCACAGTGCTCTAATCGCTTCTGGGTTGTGCCACAACAACCACCAGCAGTTTCAGCTGCCTGGTGGAGCCGGGGCATAATTCCCAGCTGCCTGCTCGCCTACGGCCACCACAGCGCTTGCGGGGAGGCCGGCACAGCTCACCCCGCAGAGACTCCAGCTTTCATCACACCTTGGCCAGCTTCTGCCACCTCTCGCTCTGCTTTCTGCTATAAAGCCGTTTGCAAGGTTTTGCTTTGATGCAGAAGAGCAAGAAACGTGCTTGTCACCGGGCTCGCAAGGGTTTTGGCAGAGCTTTTGGGGAAGCCGTGGCGGGAGGATAAGCCCATAGGATTTTTAGTGTAAGGAGGAGAAACTTCCTGGGTAGGCTGTGAAAGACAGACCCCTTGCAGGGGAAAACCTTCCCCTTCCACGCAAGCAACCAAACCGACAAGGAGGGGGCTGTGAGCAAAAGAAGGACCTTTTCCAGACAGTGCCAAATTATGGACCTCACGGACGCGAAATCTCTGGAAGCCAAAACCCATCGGTGGGCTCAGAAGGGGTTAGACAAATTCAGGGAAAGAAAAGCTTCGTTAATGCTCACTGAGAACAGAGCTCCAATTGCAGCTTCAATCCCTTAATTATAGGCGGTAGAGACCCTCAATTGCTCCCTCAGCCCCCCCCAGGGGCTACCACACTGTCAGGGGCTTTGGCCTGACACCACCACATCCTTTACATCAGAATTGCATCCAGATTTAGATAAAAAGAACATAAAAGCCCGCGTAAAACCTGCAATCGTTCACGACTGCCTCTGCGAGGCTGGTGGGGTGGCCCAGGCTGCAGGTGTGCGCGGCTGCCTGCCCCTGCCCTGGCACTCTCCCATCTCGCATCTCCGGGCAGATGGAGAACAGACACAGCCACGGATGCACACCTGGAGGACCCCTGTGCCTGGCAGGACTTTCCCATGAACTTTTTCTTCAATTATTTTTTTTTTTTTAATTTTACCTACTTTTTTTTTTTTTCCTAAAAAAGATAAATCTGTTGTAAAATTAGTGTTTAGCTGCTTGTGCCGGCGGAGGGACAGGCATAGTGTGGGGGTGCACAAAGGGTCTGGCAGGAAGCAGGTCACTTTTTCGGGTACCGTGGCTGCAGAGCTCAGATCCACACTGATATCCATTGGCAACACCCAGGGAGCTGTCAAGGATCAGGGGACCATGTCCCCTCCTCCCCAAAACAGTCTTCCTGCCTTTGGGGAGATGCTTCCAAGCTATGTCAGCAGTGCCCCAAGCAGTACGGGAAGCCACAAATCAATGCCACGAAAATCCACAACAGTCAGGTCTCCAAGCAGAAAAAGTGCAGAAACCCATGTCACCGGGCATCTCAGCTCACACAAACCTGCATCCCAATCCTGCGGCTCCCAGCACCGCTGAGCAGCCAGGGCACGGCCCCCTCGCCCGTGGAGGAGTTGCTTTGCCCGCAGGCTCGTCTGGGTCACTCTCATGGTGATGACCAGGAGACGATATATTTTTTAACCCAGACAAGCCCTTTTCTGCTGGGTTTCCTTCCAGCTCTGCAACCCAGAGGGAGCACAGCACTGCCATGCTCCCAGCATCTTTGCAGCATCCTCAGGCTTCTTAATTAGAGCCACCATAAACACCTTGGACACAGGTTGTGAGGTTTCTGTCCTGTTACCAAAGCACCAAACCAACAGGCTTCAAGAGGAGAGGTAATGGCTCACCCTGCGCCCACAGCCTCAGCTCATCCAGACCCCACGGGCTCTTTCAGCTGCCCTTGCTCCCATCCCATCCCATCCCCACACTAGGCTGAGCTGTGCAGGGGATGGAGACCTCACAACACCCCGGCATGGAGGAAGGACAGGCAGGAACACAGCTGCAGCATAGAATCATAGAATACAATCACAGAATCACTTGGGTTGGAAGAGACCTTCAAGGTCATCAAGCCCAACCATAAACCTGTGCCAAAACCACCCCTAACCCATGTCCCTCAGCACCACATTTACCCATCTTTTAAATACCTCCAGGGACGGCGATTCCACCACCTCCCTGGGCAGCCTGTTCCAATGCTTGACAACCCTTTCGGTAAAGAAGTTTACACCACCTGCCCTTGACATGGCACAGCTTCACTGGCTGCGGGCAGGGTGTTACAGCCAGGCAAGCAAAGTGTGTGCGCTCCTTTCCTGGGATCACCCCACTCCATGTCTTTACTGGGGGCTGGGAGCTCCCTCTCTGAGCCATTTGTAGGTGAGCAACTACAGGGGGTTGCTCACCATAGCCACCAGCTGGGGACAATGACCCACTCTGCCATCCCCTCCGCTTCAGCAAGGGGCAGCTGCTTTCAGTCCCTTAAAATGTGATGTGAACATCAGCAGTGGGTGAGGAGCACCTGGGGATGACATCCTCCTGGGGATGACCTCCAGCTGGGGATAACCTCCACCTGCTGTTGGGCAGCTGCTTGACAAGATGCATTATCTAGATTTTGTGGGCAGACCGGTAGCCCCAGGCTGGGGCTGGGGAGGGTCTCTGTGCTTTCCAGTGGAGATGCATTTCTTCCAGCCAGCAGAGCTGGTCCCTGGAGCTAAATACAGCTGCTTACAAATACTTAAAGGGAGGATGCCGGGAGGATGGGGCCAATCTTCTTCCAGTGGTGCCCAGGGACAGGACAAGAGGGAACGGGCGCAAACTTGACCATAAGAAGTTCCATTTGACCACGAGGACGAACTTCTTTCCTTTGAGGGTGGCAGAGCACTGGCAGAGGCTGCCCAGAGAGGTGGGGGAGTCTCCGCCTCTGGAGACATTCCCAACCCGCCTGGACCCATCCTGTGCCACCTGCTCTGGGTGCCCCTGCTCTGGCAGGGGGTTGGACTGGATAATCTCCAGAGGTCCCTGTGAACGCGGAGGGATTCTGGGATTCTGCCCATCCTCTGCTGCACCTCTGCCCCATGGCCAGGGGCTGAGGGCTAGGGATGCTCCAGAGGGGCTGGTGAGGGGCTGCATCCTCCTGCATGGCTGAGGCCAGGGGCTGATCTGCCTGGCAAAGCCTGGAGATTACAACCTCCACGCAAAAAGCAATTTATTTTGACAAGTAAACAGTGGAAGCGATGTGGTTAGAGGCAACAGAGCTCTTCTGGGTGCACAACTGTAGAAAAATGCCCATCACTTGTCCCAGCTTCAGCAACCCAGGGAGAGAATAAGCTTAATTTCTTTTGTAAATTAAACGTACAGGTGGATTTGAGCATGGCACGTGTGAGTCTTGCCCCTCGGTATTGAAGGGAAGTTGCCCTTTCCGCTGTTGAAGGCGTTTGATAGATGCACACCGGGCACAGGACTGGAGGAAACCCCTCGTTCAAAGCTCAAACCCAGCCAGGCTGAAAAATCCCCCCAGGAGAGGTTTGCAGAGCTGGGGGCAGCCAGCCCAGCCCTCCCCTGCCCTTTCCCACTCCTGAGATGGGGAAATCTCACCTTAAAAACATAAAGAGCTGCAGGCTGCTTCATCCGCAGAGTAACTGCTCTTTTAAGAGCTTGGGGCACTAGGTGTGAGGTGGGGACCCTGTGGTGGCAGCAGTGTCCTCCCCCTGCCGTGATTATCCACCCTGCCAGGCCATGGGCTGGGAAGTGCCAACCAATTTCCTAAAACCGAATTGAATTTTACATTCAATTTGAAGTACATTCAATTTCCTAAAAACGGACAAAACCATGCCCCAGTCCCCTCCCCAATACACGATTTGAAAATTAGGAATCCTTTAAATCCCTCAGCTGCTCTACAAAGACAGGGCATGGAGCATCCAGACTTTTATTCATATTTTATTGCTGCTGGCGCCTGTGTAACCCCCTCCCACCTTTACAACCCTACCTATACCGAGGCTGGAGCAGCCCAGAGTGATCATGGTTTCTTTCTGAAAACCCCATTTCTTGCTGAAACGAACCCAGACAGCCAAGCAGATGCTTTCAAAGTGCCACAGGAGTCCGGCCACCAACCCGAGCCACCCAAATCCGCCCTGAGCCCTGGAGGCAACCCCCTGCCTCTCCGCGTGCCAGCATCGCTGTTGGGCACACCATGAAATCTCTCCGACTTTTAGCAGAGGGGGGATATGTCACCCCACAAATGCATCCTGCTGTGGTTTATCTGCAGTTTTAAGCATGGCTGGAGCCTTTTGCAAAGAGCCCAATGTTGGGTTTGTTATATTTACATTCAGGGATTTTAAGGACCCTCTTCTTGGTTGCTCTCCAAGCAGTTGAGCTCTGACGTCCCTCTACCAGCTGATGCCAAGCCCTTTGGGTACCCGGCTGCCCGGCATCTCCCCTAACCCAACTCTGCTCCTCCTCATTAGTTCTCTGAAATGCCCAGAGTGCTGGGTCTCCATGCCGGGATTTGGGGTATTTGCATTCTAAATGTGCAGGATTTGGCCAAATTAGTGCTTTAAGAGGGCTATTGGAATGATCTGTTAATGTGCACGGGATGGACTCCTCCTGCTGCTCAGGGCCTGGAGCAGCTGTAAAAGAGGAGCCAAGAACAGGAGGGTTTGCCAATTACATGATCCTATTGTTAATTATCTTAATTATGAAGGATACGCTGCTAAGTAACTTCTCCACCAGACGTCTGCGCTGCAGTATGCAGGTCCCAAATCCCCAGGGCAGAGCATGGAGACTTGTCTGGACACTTTTCGGGGTTCCCAGGCAATGGGAGATGAGCCCCGAGCGGTGCAGGGAGGACTCTATCGCCCAAAGGGCTCCCCAAAGCAGGAGGGAAGGAGGGAGGAGATGGGGGTGCTGGGGGTGCTGGGGCCCCCCTGTGCTGGGGCTGCCCGTGGCTGAGCCCTGGGGGTGCACCCAGCACCCCCCTGGGAGGGTCCCTGCAACATCCCCGTGCTCAGGGATGCTGTGGGGGATTTATGGGGAAATTTGAAATGTCCCTTTTGGTTCTCCTCCGCCCGCAGCCCTGGGGCAGCTCCGGCTGGTTCGCTCCCCTCCCAGACAGTTTCATACCCTGAAGTCACTGTTTACGAAAAGCAAATGTTGTACTGTTAGCTAATCCAGCTTGTTTGCAAAAGCCCTGAAGGCTCATTTTAATTGCAAGTAAATGATTCTTAACGATATAAATCAGAGCCAGTGGAGGCTGGGAGTGTTTGTGATATCTTGCACTGTAACCAGGAGTCAAGAAATGAATTAGTCTCAAATTGAAAAGGGGAAGGTTTCCATCTGAAATTGGGCAAATATGAGACTTCATCAAGGAAAGATAATCACTTTGCAGGATAATAATGAGGCTTCAGCTTATCAGTTTTGCATGGAGAATCCTTAATATGCCTGTAGCAGATTTCGCTGCCGTGAACGGTGCGAGAGACAACTCAATAAGGGAGCAAATGGAGAGAGAAAAGCCACGGCAGCCCCCAGCCTCGCTCTTCCCCGGCCCAGAGGCCCAAACCCACCTGGCTTTGGAGAAGAAAGTCAGGAAAATGAAAATAAATCATATAGATTACAAAGTGTCTGGCTGGGGCGGGGACAATTCTGCTTTGGTGGGTCCCAACTTTGCTCTGCCAGCATCTCCTGTGTCTTATTGCAGGGGGTAAAAGTGTCCATCCCCAGATGGGGTTCCTGGCGGGCTTTCCACCACCCTGCCCGGGATCCCAACCTGCCTGGCTGGGATCATAGAATCATAGAGTGGTTTGGGTTGGAAGGGACCTTAAAGGTCATCCAGTCCCACCCCCCTGCGCTGGGCAGGGACACCTCCCACTAGACCAGGTTGCTCCAAGCCCCGTCCAACCTGGCCTTGAACCTCCAGGGATGGGGCAGCCACAGCTTCCCTGGGCAACCTGTTCCAGTGCCTCACCACCCTCAGAGTGACAAATTTCTTCCTGAGATCCAATCTAAATCTCCCCTCTTCCAGTTTGAAGCCATCACCCCTTGTCTTATCAGTACGGGCCCTCGGAAAAAGTCCCTCTCCAGCTTTCTTTTAGGCCCCTTTCAGATACTGGCAGGGGACCTAAAGTCTCCCCGGAGCCTTCTCTTCTCCAGGCTGAACAACCCCAGCCCTCCCAGACTGTCCTCCCAGCAGAGGGGCTCCAGCCCTCGGATTGTTTTCATGGCCTCCTCTGGCCCTGCTCCAACAGGTCCATGTCCTTCTGGATCGGCAGGAATTTTTCACTCGGATGTAATGCCAGGTAGATTAGCCCCAGAGAGGATAAAAACCTGACCATGGTTGTGTGAAGGGACAGGGCGATGAAATGACCGAGGTCTGGTGTGCTTAGCGTGCTGCTCCCTGTCCCACTCCTCTCATCCGGGGGGTTCCCCAAGCACAAGGGAGGGATTCAGGCTCACTCAGCATCCTCTTCCCTCCCCTTCGCAGGTGAGGAAGCCTCAGCCAGGGCATCGCAGGACTATTTGGGAAGCAGCCGATACAGCCGCAGCTGTGGGCTGTCCCCAGGGGGGATGGGGGTCCCCAAAGTCCCCCAAAGTCCTGCTCAGTAGGAACCAGGGACCATCAGGAACCGGGCTGGCTCCTGTGCCTGTACACCCCCTGCTCCAGACAACGGCCCATCTTCAACCTGGGAACTCAGCTGTAATTACTTTATAGTCCTGCTGATTTCCAACGAAATTAGGCGAAAGCTTAGATTTGAGCCCGGGACTTCGTTTTGTCAGGAGAAAAATGGAAAAGAGAAAGGGGAACCTGGAATATTTGATGTAGTTTAGCATTCAGAGAAACTTTCTTTTCCCAAACTCAGGCTGCAAATGACTCAGTATTTTTCTCCCCAAATTGCTGCCATTGTTTGTATTGATTTCCACTTGCTGATGCGTTGCTCACGGAGCTGCCGCCTCTTTGCATGGCTGCAAGTGTCCCCTTGGAGCAGAAAAAGCCATGTATGCACCGAGCCAGCTCCCTGCCGGCCCTGGGTGCGGGGACACCACCACCCCCCAGGGCTGCTGGAGCCAGCCAGGTTGTGGGCGGAGGAAAAACAGAAGAGACATTTCAAATTTCCCCATAAATAAATAAATCCCTGAGCACGGGGATGCTGCAGGAAGCCTCCTGGGGGGGTGCTGGGTGCATCCTCGGGCTCAGCAGTGGGGAGCGCTGGCACAGAGGGGCCCCAGAACCCCCAGCACCCCATCTCCTCCCTCCTTCCCTCCTGCTTTGGGGAGCCCTTTGGGCAACGGGGTCCTCCCTGCACCGCTCGGGGCTCATCTCCCATTGCCTGGGAACCCTGAAAAGTGTCTGGACAAGTCTCCATGCTCAGCCCCAGGGATCTGGGACCTGGGATGCTCAGTGATGGGTATGGAGGAGTGAGAGGGAAGGGGCGATGCTGGCACTCACAGTGCTGGGCTGGTGGAGAGGCAGGGACCCCGTCTGCAGGGGGTCCCGGTGAGGGTCTCGCAGGGAGCCCAGCCACAGCCCAGCTGTGCCCGGGGAGCAAGAACAGGGCTTTGATGAAGCTTTCGGCAACGCGAGGGCTTTGATGTATAATGGAGAGAGGGCTGTGGAGCTGAGCTCAGCACAGCACTGGCTCGTCCCCAGCAGCCGAGGGGCCCGACTGAGCGTGGCGTCTGTGTTAATCCCCATTCTGTCCGACCAGGAGATGCTGTCGGCATCGGGGCCACAGTGGGAGCATCGTGCAGCCCCGGCACAGCGAATTCCCCATGTGTTGGGAGGGTGTCAGCACTGCCATGGATCCCGGGGACAGGCGAGGCTCATCCCGGCTGGCTCAGCTCCAATGGCACCCATCCAGGTGAGGGCACAGGGCACCCATCCCACTACGGCCACGCGTGCGGGTACGAGGGGGCGGTGGGACCAGCTGGATGCTGAGGGCTGCTGCAACGGGAGGTTTTTTCGCAGCGGAGCTGCTGGACCTGTTGGCCAAAGGGCTCGGAGGTTGCGCTTTGTTTGCCCAAATGGCACCCAGTAACTTGCATACAATTAAAAGCGCTCCGTGATTGCCCCGACTGTAATCTCCCGGGCTGTCAGGAGGATAAAGCCGGGCTGGCTGGCACGGAGAGCCCAGCGCTGAGCCAGGCAGTGGGTTCGCAGCCACCGGGGCCGTGCCAGCTCGTTTCGCTGCGCCTTGACCTCCCCGCTCAGAGTCCAGGACACCAATGCACATCCCACGGAGCACCTTCCCCAGGCCAGGATGGGGACGCAGCCCCCCCCAGGCAGGGCCAGGGGCTGGGGGCAGCCGGCTGGGGCACGGGCACAGCTGCGGCTGAGCGAAGCTGTGGGTTCATTACCAACCTTTTCAAAACCCGTGCTTAAAAATATCCCCCGCTCGCCTGGGCTGGCTCAGCTGCGCGGCTGGTCCTCATCTCCCTCTCGGGATATAAATAGCCGCCGCTGAATAGCAACGCTGGCCCAGCGCTTTTCACGCCGCTGCACAAGAGGGGACGGTGGCACGAGCCCCGATGGGTGGCTGGGGACGTTGGCCGAGCAGCCCGGCTCTGTCTCGCCAAGCTGGGCTGAGGCTCCGGGTGTCCCGACGGCAGCCGCTTCCAGCCAAGAGCTCCAAGCAAAACGCAATCAGGGGAGCGGCCAGGCAAAGAGGCGGTGTGGTTTTGGGGTAAGGGTGGAGTGGGACAGCCAGCCCCCCTGGCTGGGGTCTGCAAACCCCTCCTGGCACCACCCTGGCACCTGCCCCGGGGACGGCACTGGCAAGGGGAGCCATTTCTGAACAAGCTTGGCTTTCCTTTCACGAGGTTTCACAGGGTTTCGGGGGAAGTGGGTGGTTTTGTGATTAATTTTGTGGGCAAATTAGAAATTTGCCATTTGTAGAAGAGGAGTCTCCTGCATTATGGTCCTTTGCTGGCAGTGGATGAAGATGCTCCCACACCGTGTGTCCTCCAGTAACCCCTGATATCAGGGCAGGATGATGTACCGAGGAGAATAGATACTAAACCAAAAGAAAAATTATTTTTCCTTTTTTATCTTCTATGAAGAGCCCAGCATTTAATAATGAAGGAGAGTAAGATGCTCAGATGTGCCCTTATTAAATGAAAGGTGTAAATGTCTTTGCTTAATCCACTGTGCAGCTATCAGACTAAACGCAGGGCAAAAGATTTTACTACCTTTTTCTAAACAAGCGGATGCTCTCATTATTCTCCAGTGCAGCTGCAGCCTCCTCTGGCCAGAAAGCTCCTCAACTGCTTCATCACGGTGTCCCCCAGACTAACCCGTGACCCACCAGGAATTCATCATTCGTCTCCGCAGATCAAGAAGATGATCCACCACACAAAGGAAAGAGGAGGGAAAGTCCACGTGAAGCCTGCCCTCGTCACGGCAGCACACCGCGTCCTTGGATGCAAATTATTCACAGTGCCACCAAGAGATGCCGTGAAATAACCCTGGGTGCTCAGTGGGCTATTCTAAGCAGGAGGAAAAAATTCATGCCCAAAGGCAAGGTGAAGAGTTTCTTGGTTGTAAACAATATTTTTGAATTGGCGGTGAAGCCTCTTCTGGAAAAGGGTTGGAAAAATCCGCTGCAAACTTGGAAAACGCCCATATCTCCATCACTGCCCATCCGGGCTGGGGCTTGGCTGCAGAGAGCCACCAATGATGGTTTTAATGGTACAGACAGGGATGGAACTGGAGGGTGATGCTCAAGCAGGGGGTCCCTGTTACCCCACGTCCCTCTGAGCCAGCGTGGGTGGCTCTGACTGTGTCACACCATGGAGCAGATGGGGACAGCCTCTGCGGTGACAGCCACATCTCTGCAGCCCTTGGGATCTGCACCACTGCGTGGGGTCTGGGATGTTTGCCCTGGCTCTGCCTCCTGTTCATTTCCACCAGCAGCCAAGATCTGCTCCATGACCTCCCTCGTTTAATCCAGAGGAGAGAGGTGTTTAATCGCCTGTGTTTCCTCTGCTTAAATTGTCTCCCCTTCCAGCATCTCTGCTAGAGAAAAGGGCATGTTCCGGGCAGGATGCCCGCTCCAATGGCCGAGACGTCATGCATTCATCCCTGACACATTCAGCCATGTTACCTCCACCCTTTAAAAAATATATTTTCCATGAAAAAGTGTCATCTTATAACCGGAAAAACAAGGCAAAGCTCGATTTTGTGTATCCCTGCTGAGGGAGGGCAGAATGGGTGCCCAGACTGGGAAAGGCTGTCCCAGGGTATGACACTGGGAAGGGCCACGAGCCCCTTCATGGCTGGAGATGGCCTTTGCCTCTGACCCCAAGCCAAAAAAAGCTGCGGCTTGGTATGATTTCATGAGTCATCCCCACCGTGTGAGTCACTGCTGCTCCCTGGTTCATCATTTCGTTGGGATCGGGCTCTTGCTTGTTCCTCTGCCGAGAGCACGGAGGGGTAGGAGCTGGGGCAGGGCAGGAGGGTACACTCGCGCCAGGCTCTGTGGCCACCCCTCTGGAGAAGACAGCTCTCTTCCTAGTCAAGGCATCAAGCCAAAATAAGCCCCGGCAGAGTGAGTCTCCTTTGAATCTCCAGCTGCTTTCAGGAAACCTGAAAGGGTGGTTACGCTCACACCATAAGAGGATTATTTCTTTTCTACACCGGGCTTTTTGCCTGCACGCAATCGCTTCCTAATCGTGTCTTTTTAGCTAGTTAACTTGAGGGTTTATCAGTCTGATCCCTCACCTTTATCAGATCTTAGTCTTGCTGAGCCGGCGAGCATCTCTCATGCTTCCTGGGCTCCCTGGAAGATTTCTGCCGCTCGTTTCAAATGTGCTGAAATGATGCCAGGCTCGGGGAAACTGCCTCTTCTGGAAATCCCAGTCCCCAGCCCAGTGCACAACTGGGAGCAAGCGGCACCAAAAAGCCTCGTACCCACCATGCCGCCACCCTGGGGGGGTCCGTCCTGGGCAAACCCTGATGCTGGGCGATGCTGGGTCTTCGCAGAGCTTCAGGGAGTGTTAAAATTATTCCAGCAGGAGAGGCCAAAGGCTGCTTCGTGCAGGGTCCCCACTTGCACACACACATGCACACACACATACGTGTGCACACACACACGTGCACACACACACTCCGCACGTCAGACTCAGAGCTATAGTTTTTCTCATTCCTGCCCCGAATGATGCTCCTGGTGCCCTGAGCCATGAGGGGACGCTGGGGCGACGCTCCCCTGGCCCCCAGGTCCCCAGCAGGGTGAGGGCGAGCAGCCCTGCTTCACGGGTCACCCAAGCAGGAGTCACAGAGGAGGAGGGAAGGATGCAAAGAGCACAGCTGCACCACAGCCCCCGGCTGAAAACCTCCTCCAGCCCTGGGGGGGTCACAGAAAAGCTGCCATCCCCACGTCACCCCTGGGACAATGTCGCTGTTTCAAGCCCCAGCAGCACGAGTCGGGATCTACGACTGATTTTGCCGGCTCGGTGAGAGCCCGCCGGCTCCTGGGGCTGCATCTTGCCTCCCTGGCTCTTGGCAAAGCCCCGGCACTGCCTGTGCTACGGGCCAAAAAGCAGCCCGGAGCCCAGCGCGCAGGTCCAGCTACACCCAGAGCTCTGTTTTGAACACCCAAAGTGCCAGGGACTGCTACATCCTCAGGCAGCTCCGATGGGGCGTGCGAAATAATCGCCCGTTTTCTCCTTGAACCGCCCTGCCTCAATTCCCCGCTTGCGAATTAGAGATGGAAAGATGACAAGCAAGGGAGCTGGGAAAATAGGTGGGTTGTTTGCGAAGCGCTCAGACACTCACAATTGGTGCCACGTGGTAGCCTGGGCTGAAATCAAGACATTGGCTCCACTGAGCAGTGCAAAACCTGGGTACCAAAGTGATGATCACTGCCCTGCATCCTTCCCAGCCAGTCCTCGCGGCAGCAACGTGCATGGAGGGGTGGATCCTGCCGCACGCCATCCTCGTCTTGGCATTTCTTGGCTTGGCTGTGTTTGTCTCTGCAACCAGAAGAAATCCTCTTAGGTAGGAGAACACGCAGCCCTTGAAGATCTCTTTGGGGGCATCACTGCTGCCAAACCCAGGATTTAACACGCATGAGGGTATTTCCTCAGCTGCCGGCATCGGGCACGCCGTGGGTTAATAAACCTGCTCGGGTTTATTTTCTTCATTTAAACTGAGCTCTTTTCACGGGAAGCGGCTGGGTGTGTGGAGCAAATCTCATCACTCCAGGGATGCTCAGCGCTGCTGAAGCCAATTTCAGGAGTAAATACGTATTTTTAATGTATTTCTTTTTATGAGGCAGAAAGGTGACATGGATGGATGGTGGAGAAGTTACCTGAGCTAATGGCCCAGCTGGAGGTCTTCCAACCAGCCTGTTTAAGGAAATGGATAGTTTGGGGCTTTGCTTGGGCTTTAAATGCTTTTAAATAGATCTGTGCTATTCACCTGCTCTCTCGATCCTTGCCACGGAGAAGGAGATGGGTTCTGCTGGCAGGACCCATGATCGGGTGGGAGGAGAAGACCAGAGATGCTGAACATGGACATCGTCACGGATATCCACGATGCGCAATGGCAGAGGAGCTGCAAGACCCTGGTCCATGGTTTGCTCACAGGGAAACAAGAACTTTCCCTGTCAGGCAGAGACCCACCAGTGTGTCACCCTCTGTGGGGCCATCTCTGGCATGGGCTGCTTGGAATGGGACTTCAGCGAGTGTTTAGAGGTCCTTGCACTTGCAGCTGGGTAGAGAGTCCCTTGTGGATGCTGGGCTTCTTCCCACCACTGGTGATGAACGCTGCAAGAGGTTTTTAGACTCCTTCACGGCTTCCTACCAGCTCTGAACCTCCACCCAGGGAAGCACTGGGTGAGCCAAAATGATAATTAGCCTTTTCATCTGGGCCCTGCTACGTCTAGGTCGGTCTATGGATTATGTGACATTCTGCCATTTCTTAAGAACATTGGAAGGTTATTCATGACAGAGGTGCTCCTGCTCTCCTCTCATCTGGAGAAGAGCCTCTCACCAGCCCAGACGTCCAACTGTGGTCTCCAGGCTGACATTCCCTCTCCTCTTATCTCGTCCAGACCTCTCCTCCCACAACGTGTCTTCACTCCGTGATAAACTCACGGCAATTCCTTTTTTGAGGACTTTCGTGGAAGCCACCAGCTTTCTGCAGCAGAAAAGCTTTGCATCCAACAATGGCCTCGTGCCTGGGCAGCGATGGGTGACTGAGGCACGGGATGGTTGGCCAGCAATGCGCTGAAGCCAGCTTTGATGTGCTTTGCGATGGGCTGTTGGGCATTCGCTTGGAAAAATCATCTCTCCAAGCATCATGGAGAGGGGGATCATTTCAGAGCCGTGCTTACGGCTTTTAACACCGGGCCGAAATCCAACGGGGCTCTGAATTTAGACCCATGTAAATGAGAGCAAGGTTCAGTTTGATGGTGAGAGCCTGCCTCTGCGGTGCTGCCAAGGATTCCCAGATGGAGCTGGTTGCACATGGTGGGAACAGCCACCCATCCCACCCAGGGAGGAGAGCCCTGTGTGGGGCTCAGAGCCGCCGGTGCTCGGTTTGGCCATCCTGCGAGGTGGCTTTTGGCAGCAAGACGATGAGCTTTGCCTAAGCCGTGTCGCTGATCTGATCACCGAGCCCAGGAGATGAAGGTGCTGGCTTAGAGAAAGTAGCTCTTCAGCTAAATTCCCCTACGGGCCTGCGTCCAACCAGCTTCAATAACCTTTTCAGCCCTGCGACGAGCTTGAGAATAAAATTCTAGCAATGGATTTAAGTGAGCGTGTCTTTGTCAGGCCGGATGATGAAATAGCGGTGTGCTGCTTTCAGCTCCCCGTCCCTCACTCTGATGTGGCTTTCAGCTAGCTCCGGCGCAGGTTTGGCTGCTCCCGCTGAGCCAGGAATGAAAGAGCCGAGACGAAAGGCGCCGGCCCCACGCCGGGTGGGCTGGGAGCATGGTGGAGAGCTGGCCTGAGGGTGGTGGGGGGAGCTCCCTGGGACCCTCGGGGGAGCCCAGGCCGGTGGCGAGGCGCCTTGCAGCTCCTCGGTGCGAGCGGTGCACGCTCCTCGCTCGCTGGCTAATTGGGGCAACCGCGGACGGCTGCCATGGGCTGTGTTGTGGGACTGGGGTGGGGTTAAGCACCATGTCAGTGCCAATGCCTCCTGGTTTCCATCTTCTGTGGGGTCCACGCTTGGGAAAAGGGCAGGGACAGGGTCTGACTGCAGAGGAGGTGGAGGAAGGGTGAGGAAGAGGAGCCAGGAGCAGCATCCTGAGCTGTGCTGTGTCTTCCACACACCAGAACCTTGGGAACAACTTTGACATTCATGAGAGGAGGGCCTGCAATGGAGTGCCAGGCTCTGGAGGGCACGTTGCATCCGTGCATCAGCATCCGAGCAGCTACCATCCTGCTCCGGAAACGTATCCCAGCATGGATATTCAACAGCACAGCCGAGTACCAGCTACACAGCGCTGGCGGCTCTATCTGGGACACCGCCGAGGACAGCAAGCCAGGATGGAGCATCCAAGCCTGCCTTCATCTCCTCTCAATTAGCAGAGGACACCACGAGCCTTGAGACTTTGCCGCTCCGAGAGGATGCTCCGAGCGGAGACACATGCCCAGTGCAAGGCTGTGCTGGGAGCCGAGGAAGTCATAAAACCAGCTTCTCTGGCTCTTGAAAGCTGCTCTCCCAAATGAGACGCTCGCTCAACTCCTCGTTGGGAACTTCTCATTAGAAGCTCGGTCAGGAGTTCCTGACGGACTCAAACGCGTGGGCATGGCTCAGAGCTGCAGCCTCCCGGCACAACACCCCCTCCCGCCGCCCGCCCACCGGCACAGCATCCACAGAGACCCCCGGCTCCTTCCCCATGCCACGTGGGCGCATGTATATCTCTCTCAATACACATATATATGCGTACATATATACATAAAATGCTTGTTTTTCCCCCATCACCACCTTATTCAGCATTTGAAGGCTGCGGAGACTGCAGGGCACAGCAAGGCTGCAGTCCCCCGGGGGCACGTGGCCCACAGGCAGCAGGAGCTGCAGGCAGGGCAGGCAGGGATGTCCTCCCCGCCACGGCTTCAGCATTCCCATCCGCCTGCAGACGTCTTTGCAACCCTGCCCATTCCTCCCTCAACAGCCGCTCTCCCCAGGGATACGTTTGGAGATCTTGGCAAGCAAATGGCTGGGATTTCACTGTGCTTGCCAACGGGAATCAGGGGAAATTCCCCAAACCAGAAACACCTGGGGCTTGTGTTTTCCCTCAGTTCAACAAAAGAAGTGTTTAGGGGGAACACGGAGAGGCAGAACCTCTTGCAACAAGCAAAGACCTTCCCTCACCCTGTGGAGCCCTATCCGGTGGCGATGCCGGGGTGCTCTGAGGACCGTTGCCCCACCACAGGCACAACCTCGATGGGCACCGCTGAGGATGGGGGAAGCCCATGG
The DNA here is from genome assembly GCA_013398295.1 of Chionis minor. Classification (NCBI taxonomy): domain Eukaryota; kingdom Metazoa; phylum Chordata; class Aves; order Charadriiformes; family Chionidae; genus Chionis; species Chionis minor. Next base: position 151,715 of record VZSF01001210.1, read on the forward strand.
GAGATGTCAGGAAGCGTGAAACGCTGCTTGTGCCAAGGGAAATTAATACGGGTGGGCTGAGATTTTTGTCTCCCCCCATGGCCTCTGGCCAAGGTCAACCAGCGGTGTTCAGCCACGGCGGCAACACCTTTGTTCAGACCCCAACACATGCCTCCGCACCTCTCCAGGGCTGCCAGGAGCCCCTTTGCGTTTCCCTAAAGGGGCTTGGGGAGAAAAGAAATCACTGTTTTCCCCCCTGTAAATGACAAGAAGAACCAAGACAGATCAGCTCAGAAACTCGCTGTAAAATTAAGTAATTTTTATATATATTCCTATATAAAAGATTATATTTCTATATAATTTACATACATAACTGTAGAAATATAAAAGAAATATTATATTTCTATATAATCTATACGNAGAAAGAAGATAGATAGATAGATAGATAGATAGATAGATAGATAGATAGATAGATAGAAAAAGTATATATAGATAGAAAAAATTCATATTGTTTGCCATGATATGACCTAAAGCCCCTCGCCACCCCTTCCAGCTCCAGCTCCAGGGGCACATGTGAGGTATCCGCTCCGGCTGCCCACCCTGAGCTTGCCACATGCCCACACGCCACTGGGATCACCATCATGATCCTTGGCACGCACGTGGGATCATGGGTTTTAGGGGGGGCTGGCATCCTACCCCATCATACTCATCCCTCCTCCATCATTCCCATGGCATCCCTACCCCAGCCGTCACAAGGTCCTTGCAGGAACGGTGACATTATGGGACATCTCACCTGCCTTTGATGACCACAAGGCAGAAGCTGTCCATGGCCATCGTGGCCGTGGGGCTGGGTACCCTCATGCTGGCTGTGTGACTATGGGGATGGCAGCAATGCCAGAGGGCATTTCACCCTGCTGAAGCAGGGATGCTGGCCATCCCATGGGACACCTGGGGGCTCTGGGGATCTAACAGAGTGGTCATGCTCCTCTCGCAAGCCTGCACTGGGACAGCATTCGGGGATAGCCCCCATCTCCCTCCCAGTTGCAGGGGATCCCAGTTCTGCAGGAACTGGATGTTTCCTCGCAGCCTGTTGAGCCCCACAAACATCTGCAGAGCTGGAGGTGAAAGAGCTTGAAAAATCCCTAAATGTTGGTACGCGCCTGAACGGAGTCAAGCAGCGCGGCAGCAGCCATCTGAGCAGCTGGAGCCGAGGGAGGCGACGGAGCCCGGGGGATGCTCCTGTGCTCCCATCCATGGCACACACGAGGACTTTAACAAGAAATTGCTTGTTAATGCGTGCAGTGCTTTGTGATTACTGCGCTATGGTGCGACACACTCTGCTGACACATTACAGGGCTTCCAAATAAATACAAGAGACGATTCTTTAGGTTTCTGGCATGAGGGGGCTGCTAATCTGCCAGGGGTCTTTTGTCTCGCCGGGCTCCCGGGCTGCGGTGGGCACGGGCTTTGTGCCTTTTGTGAGCGCATTAAATACCAGCTGCAATGTAATTCTTTCCACCTCCTAATTTGGGGTCAGAGGGTGCCACGCTGTTGCCTCGTGTAGCTTGTTCGCTCCTTTTTTCCCTGCGCTCCAGTAAACCCCTTTGCTAGATCTTCACCTCCCCTCCCCTCCCTGGAGCCTGCTGCGCCCGTGCCCGCCGGGGAGCACCGAGCATCCCCGGCATCGCGTTTAAGGACAGCGCAGCAGTTTTGCAGTGCGTGAAGCTGGCTGCCATGGCACGGTGATGCTGCCGCCACCCCCAACCCACCCCAAACCCCCCTTCCCCCCGTGACACCCTGCTGTGCCACCAAAATGCATTGCCAGCTGCGATGGCTCAGTGCGTGCAGGGATACGTGCCAAAAACCCGGTCAAGATGCAGAGCTCGTAAATTATTACAGGCACCTCTGAACCCTTCAGGGTGGTTACCCTAATAAATAAACCCCAGGGGAACTCCTCTGTGGCTGAGAGTGGGATGAGCCTGCCTGGATGCACCCAAAGGGTTTTTGGGGAGAGGGGGTGGCCGGAAGACCCCGCCAATGTCATCTGTGACGAGCTGGGAGCCCTGCTGGCTCCCGCAGAGCCAGGATGACACACTACAGCTCTGTCCCAAAGCAGCTGGTGCATCCACAAGGGAATTCCTGGGGCAAGTTGTGCCCACATACGCAAAGGTGGCAAAGAGATGGGGGGATGAGGACTTCCCCCCCAGGCAGGGAGGGATGTGCCCAGGCTGGGTGTCTCTGCCTGCCTCCCCAAATTGCCCTGCCAGGCTGTGATGCTCTTCCCACAGCTCCCTGCTCAGTTCTCTCTGTGCCACGGGTGATAACTGGGGGGGTTTGTCTGTGTGACCCTTTCCCCCAAACAGCATCGCCCGCTCGCTCCGCTGCTCTGCCCCTTGGGGGCTGTGACTCCTGTCCCCCGCTGTTTGCCCTGTGATGGGCACCGCTGGGGCAGGTGGGTGCTGTCGGTCGGGACAGAGTGTTCAATCCAGCCTGAAGTCTCCTGTGCGGCGGTGGGGCAGGTCCTGTCTCACCTCTGAGGGCCTCCATAGGGGTTTAGCAGAAGAGGAGGGACGAGAGTGGGCTGGAAAAGAAGGTGCTTGCGGAAGGGGCACCCATACAAAGGACAGGCAGACGCAGCGTAAGGACTATATGCTGTTTTCCCCAAGGTTTCTTTCTTCCCAGGCACTGTGGGGCTGGTGTGTAGCAGGCACAGGATCTGCTCCCGGTCAGAGCCGGGCACTTGCTCCCATCACAGGGGGCCTTTGCTCAAGGTTTGGTCCCCAGGGCTCAGATTTAGCACTTCCAGAGCTACTTTCTCAGCCAAGTGGCAAGGCTGGCACAGCCCACAGCCGGTCACGGCAGGGGCCCCATCTGGGCTGGCAGCAGGAATGGGGCAAATGGGGAATGCAACCTCAACCAGAGAGTCCGATCCCAAGGATGCTGGAAGAGAGAGTGGGTTTGAGACACAGGGGTGAAGAAGGCTGCATACGAGACAGAAGAGAATCCACCCCTCCCGATTATGCACCAAATTTCTTCCCCTTCAGCCCCATTCAATCCCCCTTGCTCATCCCTGGGTGATGCGTTGCTGATTCGCCACCTGCGTTTTGACAGAAGGAGAGCCGAGAAGCCAAGCAAGCCAGCATTTCCCGACGGAGGAGGGTCCCATTCCCGAGGGACTGGACCTTGGGGAAGCACCCAGACTGTTGCAAAGGGCACGGCAAAGCTGAGGCAGGGACAGCATCATATCCTCGGTCCTACCAGGTCCCCTTCCAGCCGAGACTTCCTGCTCCAAATGGTGACAACCCCAAATCCAGTCCTTCAGTGCACGCAATGCTCCTGCCAGGCGCAGAAGCCACGCTGGCCCCAGCAAAATCCCTGCCTAATCAGGCAGAGATGCGGATGCTTTGCTCCAGGAGGACAGTCCGGAGCCAAGGCTATAACCTCGCTGTCCAAATGGAGATGCCGCCCCTCGGCCATACGGTCCTGCCTCCGGCTTCTTCCAGCGTGCAGCAGTGGGTGATGGAAGCCCCTCGATCCGTAGTCACCAAAGCCCATGCCACGCTCCAACGGGCGCTGGATCAAACTCAGAGTTTCATGAAACTCATGAGTCCCCAGACGTCATCCAGCCAACACACACAAGCGATGCTGCTCGCACGCCTCTGGGATGCCGCTCAGCTTCCCGCTAGAGATCGTGTTTGAGTGGTTTATTTAAGAGAAAGCCAGCATTTTGCTGGATGAAGGCAGGAACACCAATTTTTCTCTCTTCTCAGTAAATGTAAGTTCCACTTGCTCCCAAGTTGACCTAACGATTGTAATTCTAAATTAAATGTAAATGTACTGGCTGCTGGTAAAGGTCATTCCACAGAAAATGGCTATGTTTGCCTCTTCTTCAGATGCATGAATACTAAACATGTATAATTCACAGGATCATTAGCAGATAAAGATGTTTCCCACCTCTGCTCCCTAATCCTCACACAAACCCATTTTATACATCAGCAGGCAAAAGGAAAACCACTCAGTCTTATTTAATGTCTATAGATGGGTCCATCTGCTGTAAAAAAAAAGCAAGTGCTCCGCGCCGTTCAGGATCCAGCCCTCTGGAAATGCAATTTGTGTCTTACAGGAGGCAGAACGAGTGCAGGCTATCCTTCAGGGCTCTGTGCAATTGCGTCTTCTGGTCGGCCAGATTGTCACCCTGGGTTAAAAACAACGCTTGGCTCTCCTCTGCTTAACCATTGGACTTGAGCGAAGGCCTATGACACCTCCTCCAAACTCTCTCTCAGGGGAATTAGGGAATGCAGGTCTAACGAGGACTGAGTGGAAGGCATAGATTATCTCAGGGACTCCTTGGGGTGAGCAAGGTCCTGCCGTGCCTGATCACAGAGCTCCTAGCACTGGGGATTAACAACGAGGTGCTAGTGACTTGGGGCGTCAGGGTCGACGGGGACCTTTCCACCAGTGACAACAGGCGCAGCAACAAGCGCTGGAGAAGGAAAAACCACAAGGAACAGCAGAAACTGGCCCTTGGCAATGGGAGGAGACGGCCGGGCGGCTGCCTTGCATCAGGCTACAGTGGTAATTCACAGCAGCCTCCAGGAATCCAGCCTCTTGTTGTCCGAGAGTGTCATAATTCCCTCAATTGTGCTTGGGAGCTGAAATTACTCAATACGTTGTTTCCCCCCCCAACTTGCTGACTGATTGCAAACAATCTGCCACAGTCTGCTGGAGCGCGCCACGCTCCAGAGGCAGAATTAGCTGTGGATGCTCATGCCAATGGTGCAGCTTTGCTTTCAAGGACACGCTGAGGGTTTCTGAGCTGGGTGGGGGTCTTGTGGCAACCCCCCCCCCCCGCCCTAGATCTGCAAGGCATTTCCCCAGGGCAGCCCCTTGCCGGAGTCGGAGCTGCTGCCACATCGATTGTCTGGGTGCAGAGTTTAATTGTCACTTGTCTCACTGGTGCAAATTAATTTTGCGTGCAGAGAGTCCGTGTCTGTGCGTGTGTGGGGGCGGCTGATCCTTTAACCTCTGCGGTGCCGGGGATGCTGGTAGCAGCTTGGGGAGCCACCACCGTGCAACGACCCCCCATCTGCCACGCGCGCATCTGCCGTGGGCCACAGAAGCCTGTTCGGGTGGAGGAAGGTGAAGAGCTCTCCTCTGCCACAACGGCGGGCAAGGAACCAGGCAGAGGAACTTCCCGTCCTCAGCACCACGCGTGGATGCTGAACATCCAGTGAGACCCTCTTTAGCCCAGGGCTTTGTTGCTCCTCCAGCACCGCACACAGGGACTGGATGCATTTTTCCCCCCCTTCTGAAAATTAATCAAAGGTGAAGTCTGCGCCCCCCGCACGCACACGGGGCTGCTTTAAAGCACAGCTCTAACCTGAGCACAGGGATGGGGAAGGTCTCAATCCCAAGCAGCTGAGCCAGGTCGGTGCTCTCAGGGCAGTGGTGCCACCTGCGATTCGTCCCCCATGGCTGGGGCATCCTTAGGGTTGGCTCCTCCACCCCTGCTGGATGCTCACTCCAAAAATCAGTGGGGGTCTGCTACAGACCA
>VZSF01001211.1:0-46924 GCA_013398295.1 Chionis minor
CCCTTCCCCCTTCCCCCTCCTCGCCGCCGGCCCTTCGGGGCCTCCCCCCGGCCGGGGCCCGGCCCTCGCCGCGGTGGAGCCGGCCGGGCAGGTGCAGGGAGGCCGCTCGGGGCTGCCCACCCCCCCCTCCTTCCCTTCCCTTCCCTCGCCGCCGCTGTCTCCGCCCTCCCTTTCCATTCAGCTTATACATATATATATATATGTTTCTATTCCTGCCCCCCCGCCGGCGGGGAAGGGGAGAGGGCGGCCGCCGGCCCCGCCCTGCCCCGCTCCGTCCCCCGAGAGGAGCCGGGAGCGGCCTGGGAAGGGCCGGGGGCCTCGCCATGGGCCCCGGGGGGGGGGGATCCGGCCCGCTCCCCCGCACCCCCGGCTCCTCTCCCTCTCCCCGTAGCCAAAGCCGGGATGCGGGGTAGGCGCGGAGCGGACGCAGCCATGGCTATCTGGTATCCCCGGCTTCCCCCAAATCCGTAGCGAGCGCCCTGTTCCTGTTTTCAGCCTCAGGCGCGCTGCTTTTATTTCTCTCCAGCCGTTGGGATGGCTCGGGATTTTGCTGGAAAGCCAAAAACGACCACACAGGCAATTAAACGAGAACTGCCCCGGTGCGGTACGGTGAGCTGGTAGGCCTCAGTGTCACCAAAAGCGTGAAGCCGGCGGAGCGAAATGCTCGGCTGACGGTGGGAAGGGGCGTGCGGGATGCAAACGCCAGGTCTTCTGTCTCTTCGGAAAGGCAAAAGCTTCCCCATGTCCCTGTTTCAAAGCCAGAGTGTTTGATGAAAGCCCTGAAGTCTCATAGTCATTCTCCGGCTGCCGTGCCAAGATTTCCTAAATTTCCTTTCACGTCTTTCCTTGTGCAATGATTTGAAATAGATGCAGAATTGTAAGGGCTTACCGCAGTTTTTCTTAAAATGGGAGGACTGTATCGAGAGCTCGGAAATATTTGAGGGAGATTTTAAATACTGACGTGTGTGCAGATTTAAACCTGGGTCTAAAGAGGAGGTTAAAACCTTGCTTTAAAGTGAGGTAACAGCGGGGTAATAAAGCTGCTGAATCTGAAGCACAGGTACAGAAGAGAGCGAGTGTCTCCCTGGGCAAATAAATGTCTGGTGCCTGTGGAAGCTGGGAAGTGCAAAAGGCTGTGGGTGATAGTGAATCTTGTGACTTTTGGGACCTGGAGGAAGATGGCCAGAGATGAGTAAGTTTGTGTCATGTGGAAGAAACACTGAAAAACGTGAAATCGCCGTGCAGATTTTTGTTCTAGCTCAAGCCCCTGGGCCCGTGCTGTCTTCGAGGTCTCGGTTTGACGGTGCATCAGGCTGGGTGAAAACGCTAGCTTGAGAAATTCCCGGTCTCTTCCGTCTTAATCCTAGCCACCTATTCCTGTCTTCGCACCGAAGTTGCTGCTTCTCAGTCCTGTTACAGCTGTGGGGCCGTGCTGTAAATGGGATCACTGAAATCATCCAGGTTAAAAATAACACTCGGGGGGAGGGGAATAGTGGCTTTTTAAGCCAGCATTGCTACCGAGGGGAGAGTAGTATTGAACAGCAGCCTTGGAAACTTAGTTTAAATCCAGGAATAACGAGGATTTTGAGGCTTCTCGTGGAGATAGTAGTTGGTTTGCAGATTTTAGTCCTGTTGAGATATTTTTAATATTGTTTGCTGTTCAGAGGATTGCTCAATGAATTCCTAGAGCGATGGGTGCCACCTGACAATGCAAAATTCCCTACCAGCTGAGGGCACGTGGTAAGGAAGAACACTGATCTGGCAAGTTCAAGGTTGTAAAAAAACTCTTGTTCACATCGTGGTGAGCTGATCTGGTGTTCCCACTGTAGAGAGAATTAGGGCAAGGTTTTTAAAACATATCTAAAGTATATATATCTTTATTTTTTAAATAATTTTCAACAACCGTAGACCGAAGAACCGCGAGGCCACATCCTAGCGGCGTGCAAGCAAGTACAGGAGAGATGCAGGAAGGTGTATGGGTGAGGGCTCACATGCTTGTCTTGAGTTAGAAATCTAAAGTTTGCTGTGGCTGCCTGTGCCCAGAGCACAGTAAAAGCACATTCCAGAAAATTAGAGGGTAACTCTTCTGCACTGTAATGGGGAGAAAAACAACCAGCTCACCTACAATACTGGGTGGGACGGGATACTTTTTGTACAAGGGAATGGCTTACTTAAGGACATGATGATGTTTACTAATCATTTGTTATCAAGCTGGGATTAAATCTAGAAAATTAAAAAATTGTATTTGTGTGCTTTTGGATCCAATTGGTTCAATTAAGAACCCGTTGGCCGTTTCTGCTGGCACATTGTAATGAGGTGGAGTGGAGCCCATCGCAGGCACTCTGTTTCCAGCATCCTTGAGACCTTTGGTGTACATTGTACAGACATTGAGGTAAAAGTGGTTTTCTGTTAAGACGCAAACTTTGAATTTTCCAGAGTTTGAGTAGGGAAATACATACACTGCCTCCTCTTGAAGATCCAGGTATTGTTTTTCATAACCAACCAAGAATAATTATTAGTCCCTCTGCTCCATTCCAATATGATAATGGCTGGACAAGCAATAATCCGCATCGAGTACTTAAACCAGTGATGTTTTCTGACCCGGGGGGTGAGTACTGAAACTTGGACACCAGAATCAATCATGATTAATCACAAAATTAGGAGAACTTTTCATGACATACGTACATCAGAAGTGTTTGTTTCCTTTGTTATTTTGCATCTTTAATAGCAAACTGGAATAATCGAAAACTGTGTTACTTTGTCAAGATATTACAAGTAAACACTTGATCAGTCAGTTTGTGTTTCTCACTTAGAGCCGTTAAATAGGATTTGGCAGCCCTCTCTGTAGAATTTTGGTAAGTCTTTTGACTTGAGCACCAAGCCCTAAAAAAAATGTTAAATAACCTTCCAGTCTTGGCTTTGGGGCAGTACGCTTGTGTTGGCTTTTGCACATAGAAATAACTTAACACAATAATAAATGTTACACTTAGATGGGTCCTTCATATAAGCTTCAGAGGATAAAGCCTTTTATGATTCAAAAGATAATACTGTTGCTTCAGTTGCTTCAGTGTCAGCAGTGACCAGGTTGATTTCAAAGCCTTGAAAGAAATGATACGTGTTTGTAGTTTATTGTGGCACTTCTAATTTTCAGGTTAAGGAATTGGCCCTCTGTCTAGTATTTGTTGTTTCTCAATAAAGCAACGATACTGAAATCTGCCCCTTGATAAAGTTTAATTTCATAGCCTTTTGAAGCTGAGCTTGGTAAGTGTCTGGTAACCTAAATATTAAATTTTGCCTGGTTACTTGAGATTTTTAAATAATGTAATTTGTGGTCATACGAATATTTTGGAAGTTTGTAGAATTGTGTAACATTTATATAAACTGACAGTATATAATCACCATTTATCACAGTTAAAAACCCCCAAACCCATAAGAGTTCCATGTGAAACAGTTCATTTATCACAGCCAGGACAAACTGTGGTTGTGGGCGAATCGGACACCGCGTGTCGGTAGCAGAACTGGAGCTGAAATAGTTGCCTGCTCGCAGTCTTGCGGTGGGTCTGTCAGTTATGTCGCCTTTCGGCATTTTAAACTGTTGATTTGTTGGGTGTGTTTGGATGTTTCTGAATCAGCACAATTAAGATTTTATTTTTTTTCGGGGGGGGTGGGGTGGTGGTGGAAGTAGTTCATCTATTTTATTCATCTGTTAGCTTGAGATTTAATTATTACAACCCTAATTCTCAGGGTCTAGTTATCAGTGCGGTGCACTCATATTACTCAGCGTCTAGGTCAACTTTTTTCCATTCTGCTTTTGACTCCTGGGAGTCCTGACGGAGGGCTGGAACAAAGAGGGGATGTGCAGCCCTTCTGTTCTCCAGCATCGTGCTGAAAAGGCGAACATGAGTAACTCGCAACAGAAACAAACTTCTGGCTCCCCAAAGTTCAACGGTTGTTTTAAGCTTCTAAATGGAAGTTCTTAACACTGTCACGGCTCCAAACGATCACCTGTCCGGCACTGGGTGTAGTGGTGCAGAGCTTCAAAAAGGCGCACGGTTGTCTTCTGACTTCCTGGTATTTACCTCTACATAAACCACCTTCTTTGCAGAGCGTGGTGTGGTGATTCATTTCTTTCACTGGAAGCTACAGTGAGGTGTTTCTTGGTTGCAGAGCAACCTATCTTTAAAGAATTTACAACCTGTCGTAGATGGCTCTTTGAAATATCTTTCCTTTAATATGTCTTCAGGATACTCTGTTATGTTAAGCAATGGTTAACCCGTATCTGTTGCTTTTTGTAGGTTAATTATGCAGTATCTGCCTAGACTAAAGAATGTGTAGTTTTCTGATCCTGCTGCGTGCCGGTTAAAGATTAATTGTGACGCTTCTGTATGTAAACCTTGAAAAATTAAGCTTAATGGGTGTAGTATTTGTGGCCAGTATCTTTTGGAGGAGGAAGTTGTCTAGTATAAATCCGTGGTCTTGTTACCCAGCCTTGTAACTTGCGTTTCCAGCCCATGAGATTAGATCAGAATTTGAGTGTTAAAGGTACTGTGCTGAGCGTTCCAGCCTGCGCTTGCAAGTCAGGACCTCGGGGCTCTGTGGACCCTTATGCCACCAGCTTCAAAAATGGGAATGTCTTTGCTCTTCTCCCCCACAAAAAGGCCTCTTTCAGTTCTGTAATTCATAAGGCTGATGGCATTGATTGTAGTTACAAAGGGATTTACTTGTCTGTGTGGATCTGACAATTCCAAAGTATGTGTGGCTGCTACAGATGAATGTAGTTGGATGCTCTTTGGCATGAAGTGAATTTTTCCAGTGGGCCAATTAGTTGTGGCATTGGCAGTTTTACTACTTGGCTACCATCATTTGCTCGAAATGCAGATGAATAAAACTTTTTATGCCTTTTCTCATTGAGGTTTGAAATTCTTAAAAAGATAACAACCTAGAACAGAACCGAGGTAATTTTAGTTGTCTATTTTTAGAGAGTAAAATGCTAAAAACATACATGCTTGTTATAATGCAACATTTAGAAAAGGACTCTGAAGCCGAGTGACAAGATTTTAATTATCTAGTCTTATAAATGGCTCTAGAGAATTAGTTTTGACTCTAGAAGAGTCTTTTGGCGCACCTCATCCTGTATTTCAGGTAGGCTGGCATTCTACTCAAGCCATTCAAATTCTTGTTTCTCTTGTCCTAAAAAGGTTTTTCCATCAAGTCCTTTCCTGCTCTGAAAACCGGTGAAAATCAAGAGCTTTACAGCATCTTGGAGTCCTATTTGGCAGGGCCAAGTAATTAGACTTTTTAGCTCTTCTTCTGTCAAATGACCTTACCTTGGGAAACTTTTGTGGGGAACATAAGCTGTTTATCTGTGACTGGGTGAGATTTTCCTTCCCAGAAACAAGTGCTGAGCACGAAGGTGGATGTGTAGGGGGTTGGGAAGTGTGTGTCATCTTAGTCTAATGACAGGTTACCGACACAGTTAAAACGTCTTAAAGGTCTGCAGTTTTATTGCAGGGCAGACCTGCTTCTGGTATCTGTGTCTGGCTAATCTCGACAGGTATTTGAATTGTGATTAATGTTACTAGAGCTTGATCAAAACCAACAGGTTTCAAGTTTTGAAACGTTCCTTCATTCCAGATATTGGTCTTAGTTCATCTGCTTCTTTTAAGCGTGTCAGCCTTACGGCAAAGCTACTTTCATTGTGGGCATTTGTAACTTGCTCTTGCCTTGATTAGCCTCTTCTTGTTGAAGAGTAAATTTATTATATTGTAGAGCAAGGTGAAGCAGGGTGACAGTTCACATATATACAGTTTCATAATTGGTTATACCTTATGCAGCAAGATGCTTTTTTGCCTTTTAATATGACTGCATTAATGAAAAAGCACTACATGAGCAGAATATCTCTCTTCCAAAACACAGTCTTAGCAGAAGTGTAAAAGCAGTTTCAAGGTATCACTTACAGCAAAACACGTTCGTTCATCTTCGTGACATACGTGGTGTCTGTAAGGATTAGGCTATAGGTTCTTGGGAGATAAAATGGTCATAAGTTAAGTATGCTGGGCGGTTTAAGGTTTTGTTCTTACAGGTGTGTCTGTACTTCATTATTTTTAGTGGATCAGAGGGAGGAGGCTCTCATGCTAGAGCCTGTGTGCCAACACGAAAACTTTTTTTTTTTCCCACTGAATTAAATTACGGGAGCCTCAGAAGTGTGCTGTACAGTACACTGTCAATATTGACACCTGCACGCTGACTTTTGCCCTTCATTTTTTGGGAGTTGTAAGGTAAACGTTTTTTTAGACTACTGGTTCACTCCAGCCCTTTAAATGTTTTCTAGTATGTTGCGCTCTTTTGTAAAACTGGCTTGATATTTGTAGGAGGTAAGGAAAAAAAAATCTAAAAATAGGTAATTGCCTTTCTAAGGAGCCTCTGAATTTGTCTCCACTTAAACTTTCTTATTTTGCAGGCACCGTGCTACACTGAAAATTCTTCTGTCCTCAGAAGAGGTTGTTTTTTAGCCATCAAGCCTGTTGTTAAATCCAGTATTGTCTGCAATTTGGACAGTTCTTCATGCGTCTTGAATTGTTAATCCAGAGAGATTTGGATTTGTAGATTGAATAAAGGTCTCTACTAGACATTTATAAAAAGCTGTTCTCATTCTGATTTTTCTGTGTTACAGAAGACCTTGAAAACCCCCAAACCCTAATATTGTGATGAAAATTGTTGGGCTTTGATTGTAGGTTTTGGGAAGTGGTGTAACCCTTTAATTTCATGCACACCAAATTGGGCGGGGGGGAAGATTTCAGATGGTAAATCTTTACTAGAAGCATCAAATCTGGCCTGTGTCCCTTGTTACATGTGCTAGTTTTATGCTTTGCAAGCATGTTGTTTTTAGAATCAGGTTAATTTTGTTAGGTAACATGGTTTTGGTTTTATTACCATAAAGAGGCAACATGGTGAAAATAACAGCTCTTGTGCACTGTTCTGTAGGACACACTACTGCAGGGTGACTGACAAGCAGGATTTGGAAAGATTCACTCATATTTAGGCTTGTCAAAAAGTATAAGCCCTTACGTAATATCTGTTACGCAAACAATTCAGTTAATGGGAATAAGCCATGGACATTTGCTTTGCAAAGTTGGTGACTGAGGTTCAAAAGAAACTTCTGAGTTGGGTTTGTCTGGTGTTAACCATCCGCTGCGAGGGTTGGCTTTCCTCGGAGTGTCTGGCATTAGCCCTTTGCTTCACAGATTATTGGACTAGATAGACCATTCTTACCATGTGGCTACGCCTCTTAAGTTAGGCATTTAAATTTCTTAAGCCTCTCTTATCACTAACTAGACTTGAATTTGGTTTTTATGTACACAATGACTAAGGAGCCATTCCTTCAGCGAGCCTAAGTAGAACAGTTTGAGACTGAATATCTCCTGCTGTTTACTCATCTTGCATAGATCCCAGCTCCTTTATGGCAGGGTGATAAGTGCTTCAACTATGACCCTTCGCAGCTTATTATTTTGGCTTTATTGGTTATAAAGGCTGGAACGGTGAGCTGGCGCGCACATGCAGAGCGCTTTGCTGATGTTGCTTTGGGGGCGAAGGGGGGACCAGTTTCCATCACAAGGAGGTCCAGTTGGTTTCTGCTGTGTGTTCAAACATGAATACAGGTGTCAGTAAGGCAATTTAAGGTTATAACAGTGAAAAACCACAACAGGGATAGAAGTTCCTTATGCTTTAAGGAACTTACTCTCTGGGATAGGAAGCAGTTCCTTTGTGCGCATATTAGACACCAGTGGGCTGTTACGGAAATTTTGGCTCCTTTATTTAAAGAATTGGTGTTAGAATTTGTGTCTTGGACTAGCAGGACGACCAGCTCGAGCCGGTGTGATGATTCTAGTGGTTTCAGCCGTAAGTTTCTAAATAATTCCTAGTTTAATTCCCAAATATTTTCCCCCTTTGTAATTAATTGATATTTAATTTGAATTCCTCTGTATTCAAGCTCTTGCATCCAAATAGAAAGCTGGCACAGTGAGACAGTTTATTACTACGCTGGGAGCTGGCCACTTGTTAAATAAAGCAAAGTGTGTGTAGCCAAGAGCTGGCAGAAGGAAAGCTTTCAGGAAAACGTAAAGGCAAATTTCTTGGCAGATGTTTTTAACCTAAGATGTTCTTATAGTGTCGACAGTTTAGAACACAGTACCGTAGGTTGTGTTTCTGATCATCTCTGAAAGATGTTTGTGTTCAAAGGCTTTTACTCTAGTCTCCTGTAGGTCATCTCTAAAAGGAAGCTCACAGGCTCTCTATCTATTTTTATTGGTCTTGGATTCCCGGGCATGTACAAGGGCCCTATTGTCCAGCTTTCATACCAATTTTTAACAGGCAGTCCATTCCCTTAAATAATTTACAGTGTTGATAAGTAGGCCTAAATGGCTTGAACGTGATTCAAGTACGCGTGTTCCGGAACAAATGAGAGCAGTCAGTGAAATATCTTTTTCTTTTTTACCACTCTGAAGCACTAAACTCTGATTCAAACACTTGACGATGGAGGGGTTTTTAGATTAAAGGGGGGTGGAAATGTCTACTTAAGGGAGCTCAAGGGAGTAGGGAATGCTATTTCTTCCTGATGCTTATAACATTTCTCTTCCAGGTGAAACATGCAACCAACCAAATTGTGATGAACTGTGCTGACATTGACATTATTACAGCTTCCTATGCGCCAGAAGGAGATGAAGGTAGGATTGATTTTTTTGCTGGAGTTTTCTACGCGTTAATCCGTTTCATTTCTGATGTGAGATGCCGTTGCCAACAGTTAACAACAAATTGCGTAATAGTTGGATAAGCTAACCTCCCCTTAGAAGTACAAATTAATTATCTAACCTTTATTCTCTTCTCATTGCTGCTATTTGCGTCATGTTTAAAAAAGTTACCTCGAGCTTCCATGAAATCTACGTTCTACTCCGTCTTGCCCGAGTGTTGTAGACCAAAGGATGTTTGACTGTTTTTACATTTTGATTTATCTTTATATCAGGTAGTTGTGTAAGAACATGATCTGTACCTGTGGACTTCGCAATATTGACAAAATCTCTGACACGGGCTTAGATAAGGCATGCATCAATAATGGCCTGCAGTAGGAGATACCCGTTGAGAAGGATTTGCAACAGGACAGAAGACACTTAATTGGCATTTAGCAGGAAGTTCCGAGCGTAGGGCAGCGTGAAAACAGGTGCTTGGGCGAAGGAGACAGTGGTTGGGGTCCAGTTCAGTGAAAGGCTGGAAGTTACTGCGGAGATCGAAGCAGTAACCTGTACCTGTAAGCAGTGCCTGTTTGTAATATCCACTTACAGTGGTTGAATTCTTCCCCAATTGTGTTTTGAGGAGACTTAACAGACACAAAAAAAGTTCTAGCAATTGAAGCATGAAATGATGAAGGCGTGGAAAATATGCTCCTTGAAACAGAGCGATGATCTAGTAGTGTGCAAAGCCTTTCTGGTTTCTTACGGAGCCTTTGCTGTTTCAAACGCAGTAGCTGTTTGGGACACTGTGTGTGACTGTTTCTGAAGTCCTTCAGACAACAAAAGGCTCTGTAGAGCTTCTCTTTCTAGAAGGAAAATGCCATAATGATGTCACAAAGCACTTTATTAAAACCGTGGTTGTGAATTAAAGAAATGATGATGGATAGGGGAAAGGTGTTCCTTTCGTTAGGTTTAAAACTTCTCTAGTATGCTTATGCGACAGCTGAAGGAAGTTGGAGAGAAGGGCTGTGTTTGTCCAACCACCTGAGGAAGGAAGAAAAAAAAATCATAATTTTCTGGACTGGATTTGGCAGGGACAATTTCAGTTCTTGTTGTGGTGATGTTACCCTATGGCTGATAGATTTGTGTGCGGCAAGTGGAATGCCTGCAGTGAGTCTTTGCATTTAAATTGCCTTGATTTTTTTTTGTTTTTAATACAGTATTAAAGAAACCAGAGGGCTGGTTGAGAGCAGCCGAGCGGCGCTTGGGTGGCTGGGGAGCTCCGTCCCAAGGCAGCAGCGTTTTCGGTGGGTGTGTTGTGGAAAAGTGGAGCTCGCTGCAGGAAGTGCAGGCGCAGCGAGAGAGGGCGGCAGAGAAGAGTATTACCAAAGAGCTTGGAGCCTGGCCACCGGCGTTTGATAGCGAAAGAATAGAGCGCTGTTTCCTACGTGCTTGATTCGGGCTCCCGGCTTGTACCCTGGCGCTCCATTCCTGCGTGCCTTCCGCGCACTGCCGTTAGCGATCTTTAGTTGATTGGATGCACTGTGTTGCTAAGCGCTCCTGGAGTTATTTCTTATACTGAGTAATGAGGCGATAACAAGAGTGGTAGTAATGGCAGAGTGTCTGCAGAGTCTGTTCCACCTACCACCGTGCCATAGGCCCAAACCACCTCTTCAGTTTTTTATTTTGTCATTGAGGAAAAATGAAAATAAATGGAAAAAGTACCTAGGAATAAAGTCTCTTTCCAGTCAAATCAGGAGAAATACATGAAATAAAGAGGATCTCTATTTTAACGTGTTATCTTTGTTGTTTTCAGAGCTGATTTCCCTCTCACAGAGGTCTATTTTTCTGTTCTCTAACAGTGATACACTCTCCTTGTAACTTCAAAGTATTACTAGTAGGGCTTAATGGAGACCTACACCCATGTACACTGGAAGTGAGTTTCTGTGGCTTAAATTCCTTCATTCTGACTTTCCAGATAGCCTTGAACGTGGCTCTCTGGTTGCCCAAGAATCCGAGTACAGTGCTCTGGCTGTAATACAGGCACTCACCTTTCAAACTGTAGTATCATAAATACTTGAAATGCAGCTTTATTGCATGTTTACGATAATTATGCTCAGGCTTCATGGGGTTAAAACATATCTTTCGGTTTGGTAAACTGCCAACTAGTATAATGGCTTTGGAAGTAAAATTGCATGAAATTGGCAGACTATTTGCTGGCACCTGTTGATACAGATCAAGTCAGTCTTACTAATGCTTCTATTGTGCACAGCTTTTGGACGGTAATTGTATAACTGGTCTCAAAAACAGAGCACGAAATACAGTCCAACGAACCAACAGAAATACTGGCCGGATCACTTGGATTTAGTTACTTAGGTGAGCCTCGTACCCATTGCCTATAGAGTGTGTTTGAAAAGGAGCGAGAAGTTAGTGATATTTTCTCCTTTAAAGGCTTTAGGGAAGGATCGTTGGCTCTTTTAGTTCTGTACTGCAGTGGGGAAGAATTTGTCTCGCGCTTGTCGCTAAACGTGAGACAAAAGATGATCGGTCACTTATCTTCTTTCAAGTGTGGTTCTGTTCCAAAAAGTAGCTGTGTGAAGAAGGGAGCTTCTTGGTCTTTCCCTTGTTTATGGAGGTCCTCTGGTTACTTTCATGCAGAATAGTTTATTCTTTTCCGAATAATTCTTGTTAGTCTTGAGTGCCTACTGCGCTGTGGCTTGTACAACAGAAATCTTAGCTAAACTGTGGGTTGTGTGTTGCCTGCTCTCCCATTTGCTCTTCTGGAGATGGATACAGCAGATGGCAGAACGTGGTCTTTGGAATTTTAATGCTGATTTGCAAGGAAATCAGATTATTGTCCCATAATTGACAGGAAGCTGAGGAAGGATCTCTCAAGCTTTATAGTCAATGTAAAAATTTTGCTGCGTAATGCACAATTGAGGGGTAGTGAATAATAAACCAGGAGAGATTGATTACTCAGTACTTTGGAGTAGAAAAATACTATGTTTAGTCATAAAACTAGTGTAGTGATTGTAACTGGAGGTTGTGGATTTGCCGGTTGTGCCAGGTAAGCTCTAATGGAACAAAGCGGCTCAAAAGACTGAGTTTTCTGTTGCTGAAGTTACGACTGGCTCCTCCCACTAATCACAAGGAGCAATTGTTCTTGTTTTTTCCAGAAGCTAGTTTTTAGCATTTGTAGGCAAATATTTATAGTGCAGCTGTTTAGGTGCACGTGGGCTGTACCACCTTTGTCCAAATGGTTAGCTTTGCTCAGCTAAATGCAGAACTGAAAAGGCATTCCTAAGCATTCCTAAACTGATTCTGAAGTTAAATTTTAGGGGCTTGAGCTTCACAACTTACTGAATGCTCAGTAGTTGCAGCTTCCTGTGAATCTCTCTCTTAAGGAGCTGTGAAATTGCGATGGAGTCATAACGGGTGAACTACATTGTCTGTAGCTTGGAAAACTTTTCAGATGCTGGGGGATCTAAAGCAGCTTCTTAAATTTGGAGACGCTTGGAGGGTAGTAGTTGGCAATTTCGTATAGAGAACAACCAGCAACCAGAGTGATGTTTGTTTAGCAGAAATAATTGAATGAACTTTGATCCGTACTTCAACCTTTAAAAAGTTTTAAGGCCAAAACTCATTATTGCAGTCTTTTCCTTCCTAGCGTGGTAGGGATGTGCTTGGATGTTAGGGCTGGAGGCTGGTTACACCGGGGCATCAGCTGATGCTTAAACCCAAGGACGTAAGATCCGTAGTGCTTCGGGAAAGCTGAGCAGTGTGACCCAAGGGGCTCTGAGCAGCGCTTTCCCTTGGCCTGGGAGCACCACCCTTTCACGACGATCATAAGGCAGTCTGGGATCATACTGGATTTCAGCATGGAAAGGGGCAACGGAGCTTGTCCTCGCTCCTTTCCTTCTGTTGGCCTTCACATTTGTTCTGTTGAGCAGCCGCGTGGGTCAGGAAACTGCACTGGCTGGAAACTGCCTCTACAAGAGGGGGGAAAAAAAAAAAAAGGCAGCTTGGGGACAGATCATCGTCCTGATCCAGATGATTGTATGTGAATGCCAGTGGAAGGAAGGGAATGGGAACATGCAGCTGGGGCCAGGTGGGAAAAATGAGACTACTGTCTCTGCCCGTAGCAGAAGAGAGTTGTTTAAGCCAGTTGTGAAACCTTTCTTTGTTGTAGCAAAGCTCATCTTCGTCCTTTCTTCTGGAGAGAGACTTGATGTGACAGAATTTTTAATGGTAGGTTTTTTTTAAGGAGTCCTGGGCTGCGCTGGCGTGGACGGTTTGGGAATATCGGATACGCGAGAATACTCCTTTAAAGGATTTTACAACCACTGGTTTGAAACATGTGAAAAGATGTGAAAGGGCTCGAAAGCATTAGCATTCTGGGGAATTGCGTGGCGTCGTTCAGTGGCCGGTGCTGAAGGAGGACAGTGTATGCTATGTCAACATGTAGATGTTTTAAGCTAACGTGTTTAATTTGCAGAGAGAGCAGGCAGAGTGCACACAGTCACTGCGGCTCAGTTGATGAATGCAAGTTCATTAAGCCACCATACCTTAATTGCCTGTGGCTTCTCCATGCCGTGGAATGAGGGCTGCTTTAAAAAATTCCATCTCTTGCACTTGGCTTTGTCTTCGTTTTGAAATACATGCACATTTGACATTGCTTAAAACCCTTGGCTAGGATCCATGTTTATAAGCATGTAATACAGAAATTGGGATCATTAATTGATGTATCCATCTGGTTACTGTGCAATTTCAGGAAGTACTCTGTAGAAGGACTGTAATTTATTTAAAACGCTATTGTAAAATTTGATGTGTAGTCCTCTGAGTTTGGGAGGGTTGCTAGATCTGATTTTTTAACGCATTTTTTTTTTCCAAAGACATGGAGCACTAGCAGCTTTTTATTTTCTCATGCAACTTGGTCCAGACTGTGTACTAATGTGCTAGTGATTAACTTGCAACCTTGCAGTGCCAAACTCTCCAAAACTAGCAGGCTGCCAAAATTGTGTTGTTCTCTTCAGGAGCTTTTGTATTCAACGCTGTTAGGAATTCCGACAGCCTTTTACTGCAATTACATCTTTGTTATAAGCAGTTCTCTTAAACTCTAACAAAAAGTATTGTTGATGGTTTTCCATGTTCTTTTGCTCTGGATTAAATTATTGGCACTGAATAGTTAGTTTAAAAAAAAAAAATGTAACTTTGAATCTTTCATTTATATTCTGTTCTTTTGGAAATTGGTATATAAGCAGCTGCTTTGAGAATTTAAAAAAAAAAAATGGCTGGAGTTGAGCGTGGAAAGACACCAGCTCCTCCATGAATCCAGGTGTTGTGAAACTGTAAACGAGTGTTACCTTCTGTTCCAGATGTGCTTCTGCCGTGGCTTTTAAGTGTTCATCAGAGGCGAGTTGTTCATCAGGGCAAGCGGGGCGCTCCGGGGATGCGGGGCGCTCCCGGGATGTCTCCGGCCTCTCCTTCTGCAGAGATTGAGATCAGTATGTGCTGGGAGTGCTCCGTGTCGCCCCCGAGATGGCTGCTTCCAGCCTATTTAAACTATAACTTGTTCAAACACTGTTTCTAACCTTAGGGTAATTGGGATCTAACGCTGTAAAATGAAGGTTGAGAAGCGCTGTGAAACAAGGTTGCTTTCTGCAGGGTGTTAATGTGCTTTCCCAGGCTGTTGCAGGGGGCAAAAAAAACCCCTGAAGGTCTTCGCTTTTCCAGCACTGGTAATATTTACTGGTGTCTTTCCTACGGCAGGTTGAGAAGTTTGTAAAGTTGCAGAACTCCACATTCAAATACACTCAGGAGGACTTAACATTTGGGAGAGGAGAAGGGGGAAACTTGATATTCATTGTCAACTTTTGGCAGCGGATCTGCATAACGCGCATTCTTCTGTATTTCTCAGTTTCAGTAGGTTAGAACTATGATCCTGAAGTCATGGTATTGTTTGTCTTTGGTATCAGATTGTTTCCATTAGAAGTTGTAAAAAGATACAAATGTTTTTGGTTTGCTGTGGTCATTTTAAAATACATGGAGGGGGGGAGTGATTCTGCGTTCTTGTACTGATCTTTATCAGACATTTCTCAGGTTTTCATTTCGCCTCTGACCACAAGCTGACAGCTCAGCATCTGCAGGTTGTCCGGCAGCGGGATTCCTCCCAAGCGGGGTAACATGACTTGCCGACAGGTCTTCAGCCCCTCCTTCCCTCCGACCGAGGGCACTGACACGCGGTCGCAGAACAACAGGTTTGTTGTCTGTTGGACTCTAAAGATAGCCGGGGTCAAAATTCATCGGATCTGAGCGATGCAGTCGGCAATCAGCTCGGCTCTGTTGCTGGGAAGCCCGCTTTCAGTGTGTTGTACATTAGTGTTGTTTCCCTGAATATCTTCTCTCCAACTCTCATATAATGCCTCCCTTTCTGCCTCAGTATTCCACAGAATTATAAGAAGAAAAGCTAAACCTTTACTTTTTGTTGCTCATTGCCCAACGCTTGCTGGCATCGTGATGTCCTTGGCGTGTATTCTGTTTAAATGGTCTCTCTCATCCCTCTTACAGTTGATTTGAAGAATCTTGGAACTCCTCCGTACAAACTAGAACCAAGTTCTTCTACCTGATCCTGTAAAGAATTTTTTTTTCTTGAATTTGTTTCTATACTGTATTTCTTTTTACAGCTAGAATTGTTTTCTTGTAAGCATCTCTGTATTATGTACCCTAGCATAGTGGTTAACTCTGATTAAACGCTGAGCAGAGCGCTGTGAAACCAGTAGTTAAAACTAATGCATTCATGCAGTTTCTGCATTTATGTTCCCTGTGAGCAGAGGTTGGTATTAGCTCCGACTTAAGGCTGAAGCCATACTATTCCAGAATAAATAGCACTTTAAATTTTGTAAAAATAAAAACATGTTTTCAGTTACTCTTGTCACATATGGAACAACTTAGCAGAACACCTTGCGAGTGTGCTTGGCTGCCTCTGAAACCAAATACCTGGATCCTTGTAGTGATACTTGAGCATGGAAGACAGGTTGTTCTGTAAATTAAACCGTTGTTTCAAACAAGCTTTGTCATTCAGAATTCCGTGTAAAGAAGAAGTTGATATAGGGGTACATTTTTTTCTTTTAGGGTGTTCACCACTATGTGTGACAGCACTTTCCAGTATTTTCTGCCCCTTTTTTCTGTGACCATTCAAAACTAGTATCTACTAGTAGATAACTGAAGCTATTTACTGAATCTTTCTTCTTAGGTCAATTTTGAAAGTACCTGAAAATGTGGCTAGACCTTTGCTGGCATTCCAGTGTCCTGAGTGCGTTTTCACTTTGTTTTGAGCAATGTGAGTCGGATGGGACAGGCAGTTTGTACTGGGGATGCTGTTGCTTTAAACTGGTCTGTGCATTTCCCAAACCTTTCAAAACTACACTGAGCTTCCAGATGGTTATTGTATTTATAAATCTGGAATTACACGTCGGTATGTCTGCATGGGAAGATATATTGCTGTGTCCTGGCTTACCCGGTTCGGTAGTTCAAGATGCTGATGTGTGGTAGAAAGTATTGCTCCTTGTTGTTCCTTAGAAATAGGTAGTTACTGCGCTGGTTGAGTGTAGGGTGACACAGGTAGCAAAACTTGTAAAGTGAGGTCCTATGTAGCTATTTTAGATTGTTTTTTGTTGGTTGAAGTAGCATAGACATGCGTCACCTCGGATGCAGTGAGTGGGACTTGCTGAATTAGGAAGGATGAAGCAACACCAGGTGTTCTCCCTTGGCTCTGCTCACTCCAGGCTAATTCCTGCGTACCGGTTCCCTCCCCGCCATCTCTCCAGCTCAGCTTCACAGTTTGGCTCTTTGCACCTACAGATAGATCCAGGGCTATGTAAATGCCACACTGCTCAATATTCTGGATGATTTTGGATGCCCTTGCTGAATGGTATATAAACAAACTCTGAGGTAGGTCGCCGGTTCTGAAGGCAATTTTTAAATAAAATCAACATTGTGTTTTTCTTTGTGGTTAAAACCAAACAAAACCACCTTGCTGTGTGGATATTAGTGTGCTTCTCAAAGTGAGATCCAAAAATTAGTTTAATAAATCATAACCATCCTCTTCGGAATAATTAACGAGAATCCTGCTGCACTGATGTGAGCATTTAACATCGAGGGAGGGGACGTTTTGTGTGATATTTTACCATTTTGTCAGGATTGTAGCAGTCGGTACCAGCGTTCCTGGTGTTGCACAGGATACTGTTCTTACTGCAAGTTTATGATTTAATAGCCTGGCTTTCATTGCTCGGCACAGCAGAAGACTTCCCTGCCATGTGTGAGTGCAGAATCCGGATGGATGGGACGTGTGGCAGAGGTGGAAGGAGCGTGGAGGTGGTGCTTTGAGTATGTGGCTGTGTAGTCTGATGTAAATGTGGTAGATTTAGTTGTCCGAAGCAAGATAATATAACATGGAACTCTGACAATGAGTGGTGTTTCTTTCATTGCTTGCATGTATATAATTCTGGATTATTCGAAATCTTCATTGCTTTATTCAGTAACTACAGCATGTTGTTGGATTCAACTGATTTTGTTAATTTTAAATGTTCATGAGTTACAAAAACATCTCTGGGGCTTATTTCAAACAAAGTAGTCTCTTTTTCTGTTTCAGAGGTACATGCCACAGGGTTCAACTACCAAAACGAGGATGAAAAGGTTACTCTCTCCTTTCCCAGTACTCTTCAGAAAGGTAAGAACTTTTTCACGCTTTCTGCATGCTGCAACCGTGGATTTAAGATGTTTGCACTTGAAAAAGCTGGAGTAGGACAGCTCTGTCTTCCCTGAAGTTTCTGGTGGCGAAAGTAGTGCTCCCTAGGGAGTCTGTGCACGAGAAGTCACTTTGTGAGCCTCTGGAAAGGGAAATGTTTTACTACGGGTGATGCTTGCTTCCTCCAACACCTGAGTTGGCTCTAACTATTTCCCTGCTACTGGGAGAATGAGCTAATCTGAATTACTGCAGTATTTTCGTAGGCGTCAATGTACTAATTCTTTTGCAACCGCTACAGTTTTTTTTGCTCTGAGGAGTTAGTTGATTGAAACTCACCTCGGTTTGAATAAAGCCGTTTTATTTCATCTTGACAAATATACAAATATAAAGATGCTAGGGTGATAAAACTTCAGCGTTTCATTCTGGGGGATATTGGCATTCTGCCTCTCTGATCAAGATCAGGTTTCCCCTTTTGCACTGAGACATCGAGGGCAGAATAAATCCTGAGACTAATTGACTTACAGGGATGAACGCAGCCAGGGCTCCACCTTGGCTTTTGCAGAAGATGTCATAGGATGCTATTATTGCTTAGTAGCCATCCTGTATTTTTGCAAACTTTACTCAAAGGTAAGGATTGTAGGGTCAGGCTTCAGGTAGGTCTCGCCTGGTTATTGCACCGTGTTTAGAAGGCGAGAGTGAATGCTGCCCATCAAGCGCGAAAATGCTGTGGGGAGTCTGGCTTTGCCTGCGCTGCTCTGCTGGAGCTTCTTCTGTGTGAGGAGAGCGGAGGGTTTGAGGGAGGCTGGTGAGAAGGTGGAGAGGAGTTGAAGGAACATCTTATCTCAGAAGGGCAGTGGGCTGCTGAGTAGCCTGGCCTGAAGGTCCAAACCAAATAAATGTTCTGTTTGACACATGCGAATAACAATGTCCCATCTGCTTTTGTTACAGGGACAGGGACGCTAAAGATAGACTTTGTAGGGGAGCTGAATGATAAAATGAAAGGGTTTTACCGAAGTAAATACACCACCCCTACTGGAGACACCCGCTATGCTGCTGTCACTCAATTTGAGGTATGGGCTATATTTTTGTTTTTGGGGAATGTCATTATTAATATAGGATTTATTCTTAGAAGCAGCAAAGACCTGATTTCCTAGCTTTAGCTATACCCTCTGGGTAAATTTCAAAAATCCATATTTATTTGCTTCTTGCTCTTAGTGTGGATGGGTAATACTAAAAGCGGCCTTTGCATTGCCACTTGAAGGTCAGTAAATTCTGGATCTGGCAAATTCCCCAGCTGAAGATCATGCTGATGTGTGATGCATCATATATATACAATAACTGCAATGTTTAAAACCAGCTCTTTATTTAAATATGGTCAAATAACTCGGTATAACTTCCTTTGTGAAGTATATTAGTTTTTTTTTTAATAGGACACTCTGCCTTTCTCTCAGTATCTTAATGACATCCCAAATGTGAGCCAGATTCTGCCTCAAGTGTTATGTAAACCTTGGAAATAATGACAGAATTTTATACCATATTGTAATTTTGTAGTTATCAGCCTGGTTACATAAAAACATGGAGTACTTACCTCGTACAAATAGAACGTTTCTTGGGTGCAGTCTACTGCCAGAATATAAATAGGTGGTCTTGTGTGTACGGTCTGTGAACGCCTGGGTGCCCTCTCTGCTTTCACATGGTTGAGCTTTGCTCCTCTCATGACTCTGCTAAATTTTGCTCAGACTGTAGAATTCCATCAGAGCACAGAGTGCTTTTCAGCTGCATTTTTTTTTTTTTTAAACCAAGAGTGAAATAAGTTATCACAGTAAGAATAAAATGCTCTAATGCAGAGGTCAGGAGTGTCAATGAGGAGATTCTGTACCGATGACTAGCCATTCGCCCAACTTCTTGCCTGTAAAATGTGCTGAATTTTTCTGTGTGTTTTATTGCCACAATTTTTTTATTTATTCTTTTAATGCTCTTATTTCCTTCAGGCTACTGATGCTCGCAGAGCTTTCCCTTGCTGGGACGAGCCTGCTATTAAGGCAACATTTGATATTTCTTTGGTGGTTCCTAAAGACAGAGTAGCTTTGTCAAATATGGTAAGTTCTTGATGGGCAAGTAAAGAATGTTTTAAATAAAACTGTAATAATGCCAGCTGGTTATTTGGTTGTTAATAGTGTGCCTTGGTACCAGACAGAATTAGGCATATAGGCTGTCTTGCTAGCTGTTACTAAGCAGCTCTAAATTGAGAGAACTTTTTAAAAAAGATTGTATTGTGATGTCGGATGCTAGCACAAAACCTAAACAGCTTGTACAAACCACACTGGTGTTTGTTTAAGAAAAAAAGAAAAAAAAAAGTTTTAGCATATGTCATGCCACGTGCTACTTGATTAAGAGTGACTGGGGGGAAAAAAAGCACCTTTGCGTGTTTATATAGCTGTTACAGCTACATGAGCAGACATAGCACTTGAGATAATAAGCATGTTTTCTGCCCTGGAGGATTTTTGACCAGACCTGGGGTACAACGTGCAAGTAGAGATGCCTCTGTCACAAATAGAAGCGGGCATTTTCAGGTTGCTGCTTTAAATGTGGTGCAGGTATTTCTAGAAGATGTTGCCGGAGAAGGTCAAGTCAGTTTAAAAATAGTGGGTTTTTATTCCAGTAGCTAACTTTCATAGTTACCTCTAAAGTCTAGCCTTCCCCACTGACCGCATGGTTATGGTTTCTGTTTCAGAATTTAAAGTGAAAGGCTGGTGCCTTACTGGGATGTGGGTGATACTCCCTTTGAAGAGCAGCAGGTGATAGCTGATGTGTTCAGCTGCCTTTGCAGTGGTGGAATATAACATATATATTACAAAAGTACACCTCCGTATGTGACGGGGCGTTTGTAGTTAGGAAAGGAACTACGTTGTGGTCTGTATTTTAAAATCATAAAAGAAATCCGTTCATTCTAAACGCATGACTCATAATGATGGAATAGTTAGTCAGATGTATTGTGTAATACAGTTTCACTTCCATGAAATTAACCGATTCCCTTTCATGTTCAAAGAATGTCATTGACCGGAAGCCGTACCCAGATGATGAAAATCTGGTGGAAGTGAAGTTTGCTCGCACCCCGATAATGTCCACGTATCTTGTAGCGTTTGTGGTGGGAGAATATGACTTTGTAGAGGCCAGGTCCCTTGATGGCGTCTTAGTGCGTGTTTACACTCCTGTTGGCAAAGCGGAACAAGGAAAGTTTGCATTAGAGGTAAATGCTCTCGGGGTGCCTTCGTTATTGCTGTAGCAGTCTCCGACGGGCTGGACGTAGCGCTCTCCTCCGGTCGGTCACCTAAATCCATGCAAAAGCTCGTGAGGATGGTGTTTTTTAATGGCTTGGAGACACTGGGCTTGATATTAACCAGAATTTCAGTTGTGGACAAACGAATGCGTATAATGATGAAAACATACGGTTTGATTCAGTTCTGATTTGGTGATGCAGCTTTTGGTCCAAAGATGATGAGAAGAACTGAAGGGTAGGCTACAGCCTGGGAGAAAAAGGGGATGGGAGTCTTCCAAACCATTGTGCTCTGGAAGCTGGGAATTGGGGCTTCTGGAAGAAATCTTGTGTATGCTGCTTTCTTAGGCCAGTTTCAGTCATAAATTTTCAAGCTTTACCAATTGTTCCAAGTTAACATTTCTCCTCTTGTTTCTTACAGGTTGCTGCTAAAACTCTGCCTTTTTATAAGGACTACTTCAATGTTCCTTACCCTCTTCCTAAAATTGATCTCATAGCTATTGCAGACTTTGCTGCTGGTAAAGTAACTCACTTTATTGATGAACTGTATTTTATTTGAATTTTAAACATTTAGGAAGAGGTGTGTATCAATATCAATAAACCTTTGTATTTATTTTATAAAGGTGCCATGGAGAACTGGGGCCTTGTTACTTATAGGTATGCTGTTAAAATACTGTCTTTCCCCCTCTTTGTTCACTAATTCTTGGAAGTAATTGGATTAGTTTTAGGGAGCTGTAATTATTGGGAATTATCCCAAATAAAACTGAGTAAATACCTTCAACTCTTGCTTCGGTTTGGATAATTTAACTTCTGCAGCAGCGTGCGTTACTGTACAAATCTTAGGAAGGCAAGAACGAGCCGTTAGAACTACTGTCCAGTGGGGTGAGATTTTTAAGTGCCTGGCAGCACTGCCAGTTCTACAAGAGAACTTTCTTGGCTGCATTTTCCCCAAAAAAAGTTATGCGCTCACCGACACAGCTAGAAGTTGTAGGCAAGTTGGTAAACTTAGCAACCACAGTACAACCATGTGGATATGAGTAAATCAAAAATACTAACTTGCCTTCCTTTTCAGTTTATTTTTTGCTCATCTGATCAAGCTTTTGTACTTGATATTATTACATGATCTGTGCTCATTGTTGGAATGATTTTCCTTCATTTTGTACAACATTGTTCTTGTAAGCTTTGGACTTCAAATCCTGAAGTAGTTTAAATTTCTTCTGCTAAACTACTGATTTGGCCTTAAAAAAATTGAAATGGAAATTTGAGCCCAGGTTTAAAATCTACTTGTCTGCTTATCACAATTCTGATGAAATCTGATATTTTGCTCCCTGTGGGGGGAAAAAAAAAATAATATTTGTCCTGGATGAGTAGAATTTTTGGAAGCTTTTCTTAATTGTGCTGTTAATTTTCCCCCGCCCGCTTATGCTCAGTTTGGCACGCTTGCTTTATCCCTTTGGGGACAGAAGGTTGGCATCATCTGTAGGCACCGTCTGTGTCTTGAGACGCGTGGTTTTTTCCCCTTTGAGTTGCAGAAGCCCTTTCTGAGAGACCCCCTGAGTCCTGATGGTGCCCGGGGTGGTGGTAGCGGGAGGTTGTGTGCCTGACCCCCGGGAGCGCTCGCGCGTGTACGCCTGGGTGGAGAATGGTGGGCGCCTGCAGTGGGGAGTGAAGCACGGCTGGTTGTGCACTTGGAAGAGCTGGAATTCCTTTGGGGATGAGGGAGGCAGAGGAGACTTGCCGTGCACGCATCATGCAGTGCAAAGGGAGTTACAGTTAAGGTTCCTAGGTTATGTAGGTGAGCTATTTTATAAATAAAGGGTAAACTTCCTTGTTCCTGCCTGGGTTTTTGCACTTGTCGTCTTGCATGCCATAAGGAATTATTGCTCCAAAGCATTCCAGCAGCTGTGGAACTTACCAAAATAATTTAGCGTCTCAACTGAAATAGCTTTTGGTTTTTTTCGGTTGTACTGATCACTTCTTAGCTTGCTTAGGTAATTTAACCTACTTTTGACTGTGTTTTTTCCCTAGGCGTGTGCCGCTCCGTTCAGTTATCTTTCTCTCTTAAATACAGGGAGACTGCGTTGCTCATCGACCCCAAAAATTCCTGTTCTTCATCTCGCCAGTGGGTTGCTCTGGTTGTTGGACACGAACTGGCTCATCAGTGGTTTGGAAACCTTGTGACCATGGTATCTTAACACAAGTTCTTCTGGTTTTCTTTGACATGTGCTTCATATCACCTGTGTGTTCACATGCCCCTTAATAGCAGACATGCTAGCTTAAAAATAAAAAAAACAATATTTAAATAGTGCTCTACTACCACTTTGTTTGTTAGTAGTGTATCCTTTAGTAGTATTTCTACATCTTTTCTATGTGAAGTAATGTTCAGTTGAATATAGTCCCAGGCAGAGCTGAGCCCGTGTTCCACAGAAATGATTTTGGCGAGTCAGATTACTCAGAATCAAGATTCCACTGTTTTCCTTTCGGGTGGGCATGGTTCCCTCACCAGGCTTTCATACCAAGCAGGCGCATCAGTACCAGCTCAGCACTGCAAATTCTTCTAGTCCAGCAGCTGAAAAGTTGCTCAGTGGTAACTCCTGTGAATTAGTGCGGCTGTACTGGGAGCCAGCTGTCTGAATGGTTTGATGTTTAACTTCTTTTGGTGGGAATAAAAGCACATTTGAGGCAGCAAGACTGAAATCTGTAAATAAATTCTGTTTAGTGCTAAAAACTGAAACCTATATCTGTCAGAGCTTCTGCTGTTAACAAATGGCTTCAGCTTACTCTGCTAATTAGATCTGACATTCCTTTTCCCAAAACCCTGCAAACACATGCTTGAATCTAAATATTTCACATGTTAGGAAGTTTCCTGTGTTGTAAGAAACCAGTGTGTTTGGTGAAAAAGCGTGGCTTCTGGAGCCCCAAATCTGCATTGTTCTGGCTTTCAGGCTGCTTAGATGAAGTGTGAGTGGATGGAGGGGAAAAACCCAGTGTAAATATTAATTATAACACTAAGCAAAGTTTGTCAAACTTTTCTACAGTGCTGTGCTTCTTAAAATCTAGTCAGCTGTGTCCATTCCTGTTTGTGGGACCAGAAGTAGCTTCTGTGTGAGAGCAACACAATATTTAAATGGAAAGTAATATTAAAGTAATGTATTTTTAGCTTTTAGTACAGTTGAACAGCTGGAAGCAAGGAAAGCCAGCATCATGTGGCTAGACAACGCTGTAGGATGCCAGCAAGTGCCTTGGGGACCATTAGTGACCCAGGAACCATTCGTGGTCCTTCAGACCATTGACAACTGTGGCAGTAAGCTTGAGAAAGTATAATTTACAAGAATCTAAAATTTATATTGAGTTAGCTTTTTATTTTCCTTTTGAAGTTCTAGGTCTTCCAAAACTTTTCTTTAAGAATTTTTTTTTCTCTCATTATTTTATGTTCTGTGATGCAACTGTGAAATATGAAAAGACATTCCAGTGTTACTTCTCCATTTCCAGAAAGTCAGCTTTTTCTCCTCTGTAATGCGAGGCGCGTGCAGCACAGCACAAAGCTGCGGTAGCATTGCTGGGTTAGTTTATGGGTACCAGACTTGTTGGCCAGCACAATATACCAGTTCTTCTGTAGCAAAGATAAATGAAATCAGAATACTTCCAGGGAAAGAAGTAGACTCGTGAGCAATTAGGTTACCAGTGGGATAAGAGAGAAAAACAGGGAGGTGAAAAAATTTAGAAGTCCAACCTAGTTGCCCAAGAATCTATTTTGCGGTTGTATTAATCCTTTGGCGCCAATCTGTGTGTGTTGGAACCTTGTCTTGGAAACAGATGCGATCAGAAATGTAAAAGAAAATTGGATAGTCTCCACTCTAAAAATAAAGCAGGGCTTATCTGTGTGGAGTTTCAGTAACAGCTTTCCTTATTGAAATTCCACCCTCCCTGGGGTAGATGTTTCATTCACAGTAGGAGCAGTAGTTCTTTGTAGAGCTGCTCACTGGGCTGATTCTACATCCTGTTCAGTTTCTGTTGCTCCAGGCCCCACGTCGTCACGGCCGTGCTCATACACGGAGCTAACCACCCCGTCTGTGGTTAGAGAAAAGTTGGTAAGGGCAGTGATGGAAAAGGGTGTTTTCTTCCTCAGCATCTGTAGCTTGTTTCCTTATCTCGCCTACTTCAGTTAACTATTAGAAATGAAGGGAAGAATTTTTAAATGTCACTGTAACAATCTTATCTTAAAAAAAACAAAGCCCACCTTTGGCTGGTGAGAAGCAACTTTGAACCGTTTACTAGATTTCAGGTTTCCGTAGCCTAGAATGCTTTTTCCAGATCCCAGGTTTTCTACCTTCTGTGGGCATAATCTTTAGCAAAAATCCCAAATGCAAACTCAAATAAAATCACTCTTCTACAGCTGCTGCTGTTCAGTTTGAAAAAGACGCTCCTCTTGCCCACAGTTTTGCTGCTTTACTGAACCTCCCATCACTGACTTTTCCCTAGTCCAACTACCACTCCTAGCTGTTCCCTCAGCAGTTCTTCTCCACGAAAAGCTGCTAAACCTTCAGACAGAAGGGAAGCTAGGTGTTGGGTGCTGATTGCTCTTCTTGGGCTGAGGAGTTCTTTATAGAGAGGAAATTGTGCTTACAAGAGCTACCTGTTTCCCTGATTTGCACTAAACTAGGCCATTAACAGCTTATCTTTTCTGGAAACTTCTTGTTGATTAAATGAAGCTCTTGGAATGTTGTTCTTTATTCTGCCGCCTTATCTTTCCAGGAATGGTGGACCCATCTCTGGCTGAATGAAGGATTTGCTTCCTGGATTGAGTACCTGTGTGTGGATCACTGTTTCCCAGAGTACGATATCTGGACTCAGTTTGTTTCCGCTGATTACACACGAGCTCAGGAGCTTGATGCCTTAGACAACAGTCATCCTATTGAAGTAAGCTCTGTCTTAGCTACTGATCACCTCCCTTTTTCCCTTGTCAGCTGGGTGCAAGCTTTTTTTTCCTGTTAAGAAAAAAGGGAACTTTGCAGTCATTCGTGATGCAAAGGAAAATCTAAGGCTGCATTTGCACTTTTTGGATTTTCCTCTACTTGAAATAGTGTCTCAGAAGTGAGGTTTGGGGGTCTGAAGATGCCGTCTTCTGGAGTTTGTTCTGCTCTACTGACTAGAAATGGCAAAGCTGTGATCAAAACTCATCGTTATTGGTGTTTTGGTTTGGTTTCTGATCAAAGCAGATGGTTTTGTGGCCCTTGAGCAGCATGAAGTAGCTACTCACTCGCTCCGGTGCTCAGCAACAAAAACCAAAGCGCAGGATGGCCCAGAGCCCAGGCTACCAAACTCTGCTGGGCTTGTACTGGTTTCGTCTGAGACCACCTTAGGTGTTGCTGTGTTTTGCTCCCAGACTGTGCGTGTGATGCAGAGAGCCTTGAAATGAGGAAGATCTAAGCTGGGTTCGCTGCTTTGGAAACAAGTCCAGTGATGGAGGGAAGGCAGCAGCACGAGCTCCGTTACAGCAAAACTGGGAGCCGTGCTAAAAGAAAACCCCTTTGTAATTCCTAGGGGTCGCCACGGACAAGTTTTCAGATGGCTTAGGAAATGTTTGGTGTAATAGATGTTGGGACATGACCTTGCTTTGTACAACAGGTCAGTTTAGAGTGACTTGCTCACTGACTGCATTTCCTGCGTATGTATTGTTCACTGTCACAGAATTAAACAGTTTCCACTGGGTTGGGGTTGGTTTCTTTTTGCTGTCTGGGTAAGTGTTGAACCAAAGGATTGAAGCAAGATCCCCAAATCTATTTGATTAAATACCAAAACCTAAGTTAAAATATGTTTAACCTATAAACCAATCTTAACCTGGCCGTACGTAAATAAGCTTAATGGACTGGGTGCAGAGATTCCACTAAGAAAATTTAGTGATGGAAATGCGTGTGCTTTCTTTAGTGAGAAAAGTCAGCTCCTTAAACACGAGAACAAGCGAAATCAAAATATTTTTTGGCGGTTAAAATTGTCCTTACTGTTAATTATCTTGTTTACCACAGGTTAGTGTTGGCCATCCATCCGAAGTAGATGAAATATTCGATGCTATTTCTTACAGCAAGGGAGCATCTGTTATCCGAATGCTACATGACTACATTGGTGATGAGGTAAAGATTGTTGTTAAAAAGCCAAATGTAGATTGTCAGATCTTTTTACAGTCAAAAATACTGTTTAAAAAAAAAACCCCACAAACCAATCTGTGTATTCTGTATTTTGAATACACATCTCCAGTTTTGTAGTTGGGATCTATTTGAACTTACCTAGGAGAAATATGGGAGGTGTTACAGATATACGTACTGATCCTAACATTCCTTGGCCACCTCTTGAAAAGAAATGCAGCACAGAGGGTGGATAGAAAGGAACCTCTGTTCTGGTACCATTACATATTCAATTGTATGTTCCCAGGACTTCCGGAAAGGAATGAATTTATATTTAACGAAATTCCAGCAGAAGAACGCCGCTACAGGTAACTGGTGGTTATTATATACCTAAGAAAAGTGATTTCTGGAGATGAAATTTTTAGTGATAAAGCGATGGATTCTTAACCAGCTGTTTTTTCCACCTGAGATAACTGAAATGCAAGGAAATAATTGGCTTGTTTCCAGTTTCATGCCATGTGTCCCCTGCGCAGCCAGAATTCAGGATCCTCTGGGGGTTCTCTGTCTCAGCAGTTCGCGGCTGAGGTGAACTGCAAGGGCTGCATTTACCGTTGATAACCACATCTGTGTAGTAATCTAATTTAAAACAGAGTGTGTTGATTTGCCATGTAATCCTTTTGCAAGCTTCCTTTTGCAGTATTGATTGCATGTGTGATTAAACAGTTCAAAGTCTTGTCTAACAGCGCTTTTTTTACTTAAACCTTTTTTGTGTATCAGGCCTAAATGTGGAAGTGGAACATCACGATCTATCAGCCAAAACCCATCCATGTTCGGTCAGATCTTTTGGCATAATATATGAAAAACTTAAGGAAAAGATTATTCTGTTTACCATTGGAATATTTAATGTTAATTTTTATTGTACTTCATCACAATGTGTATCGTTTGTATTTTTTCGGTAGCAAAGAAGCTTTCTTCTCCCCTCCCTCTCTCCCTCATGAATGGTTTAAACCATTTCCTTTTTCTTGCCTATCATCTGTTATGATTCAATAAAAACACAACCCAAAACATGAAGGGCAAACTGGAGTAACAATACAGCCTCCCACCCTCCAGTGCCCATATTGTGTCCTTAGTAGCGTCTGACATGTCAAGACTCTGGGAGTCCTTAGTCAGACTTTTCCTCTGCAGAGGATCTCTGGGACAGCCTGGAAAAAGCCAGCGGTAAACCTATTGCTGCTGTGATGAATACATGGACCAAACAAATGGGATTTCCGCTCATTTATGTGGAGGCTGAGCAGGTAAATACAACTCCGCGTTTTTCAGCACTTCTGGTCAAAAGTTCTGCCTTTAATTGTGTTTTAGGATCAAATTTAGTATCCAGTTATTCAGTAAATTCTCTTTGAGGAGGAGGCAATGCAGTGGGTAGCTTTGTTCGGTGACAAATCCCGTTCTGGAGGGAGAGGAAGCGCGGCTTGCTCGAGGAACCCAGTGCAAGCGAGACGGGGTTATTCCAGGAGCGCTCCAGATCACGTGCTTGGGGTTTGCTGACAGCCCGTCTGCACGCTGTGTGCGAAATGTGTGTCGGGGGGAGGGAATATCTGACTCTGCTCCCCTTGCCACACGTTTTCCTTCTCACTCCAGTTCAGTTACGCTTATTGTACAAGATTGCCGGGTGAGGGAGGGCTGCTGGCTCGAAGCTGAAGTCGGACAACAAATTCAAATGAGAAATAGGGCATGTGTGTTTTAACAGCAGCAGTGATTAATGTTTTGCAGTGGTTCCTGAGATAGCTCCTTTTTCTGGAGGAGAACACAAGTTGCTCCGTTTAACAGAGGCCACGTGAATGTACTGTAATATACAGAAGCTGAGATTAGATATTCTGATGATTCCTTTTTCTCTCTCTTTTTTCTTTTTTTCTTTCTTTTTTTTTTTTTACCCCCTCAGC
Organism: Chionis minor; assembly: GCA_013398295.1. NCBI lineage: Eukaryota > Metazoa > Chordata > Aves > Charadriiformes > Chionidae > Chionis > Chionis minor. Next base: position 28,809 of record VZSF01001211.1, read on the forward strand.
AAGAAGATGACAAAGTGTTGAAGTTAGTCCAGAAGAAATTCTGTGCCAGTGGACCATATACTGGTAAGACAAACGCAGCGTTCATCGCTTTCCGTGCAATGGCAGGAATTTTGAGAGATGACAGAGCTGCCGAGCAGGCGGGTGCTCTGCTTGGATTCGGGTGTTAAAAGTATTTGTTAAAACTTCAGCAAATCTGAGGTAGAACGCTTGGAGACACGTGGTTTCCGTGTCTTCCTTGCGTGGAGAACGGCCTTCCTCTGCGGTCTTTGGTGCAGTTTTCATTCTGAGATGCTTCTCTTCTTGATGTCCAGTTGGAGACCAGTGCTGCCATCTGAGGAGCTCTGTGAGCTGCTGGTTTTAGAGTAGGGCTGAAACAAAACTGCCTTCGTATGGAAGGCAGCTGCCTCTTGAGACACAGATTCCACCCGTCTTCCATGCTTACGGAAATTAATGTTTGGCTTGAAAGGTGATTTAGAGGTTCTTGGCTTTTAACTCTAAACTGCCATTTTCCTTCAGATTTTAGATTTAAATTGAAGTAGCCTTGCTTAAAATGCTGATGAAACCTGTTTGAACATCAGGCAGAGTTTCTCAGTGTTGTGTGCGTAATCTTTTTTTCCTTAGGCCTTCCTTTTTATTCTTTCTTCTTTTAGGGGAGGATTTCCCCATGTGGATGGTCCCCATAAGTATCTGTACAAGTGACGACCCTACCTGTGCCAAAATGCAAATATTGATGGACAAGCCAGAGCTCACTTTGGTTTTGAAAGACGTCAGACCAGACCAGTGGGTGAAGGTGAGTTGTCATGAAGGAGAAAATATTATTGGGAACAGTTTGATTGTCACTGTAATGTTCCCTTGCATTTAATTTTCCTCTTCTTTTCCCCTCCGGGCCTTGCAGTCTTGTATTTCTTATGGAGGGGCCTCTCTGTGCTGCTCCTGAATATTGGCTCCTCTCTATAGTGCTTGCTTAGTGTAGTCCTTTGCCTTCCAAGAGTAGCCTGGACAATGTAAACTTGAACCTTTTAAGAGTCCAAGCCTGGAAAAACAGTGTGCAGTTAGAGGCAGCTTTTGAGTTGAAATGTGGTGGCTTTTTCGGTATCCCGTGGCAACCACGGTTTAGTTAAAGTCCATCCTGAGCAAAAATAGCCCTGTTTATCTTTCATTAGTGTGAAGGTTTTCTACTGGCTATTGGCAGTATAAATCTATAAGTGAAACAATTTGCTGTTGAGGTCTGCTGCAGGCACTGGTCAAACTGAATTTAAAAATTGAAAGGCAGCAGCTGGCTGGGACTATTGTTGTATGAGCTACTGAGGTTGAAGAGTAATTGTTTCTAAGCTGGAGCTGTATTCTGAGAGGTGACTGTGAAATAACAGTTAAATAGAGGGGTGGTCTCTTGGAATATTAACCGAATCTTTTTGTTTAACTAACACGGGCATTCCAGCTGTCAGGCCTGAGGATTCTCTTGGATCCCCGTATCTATCTGGGCCCTCCCTGGTAATGAAGAGGGGCATGAAATGAACAATTTTCACAATTGTGAATTTTCACAAAAGTGCCCTGTCTAAATGAGGGTAAAGTTTGCTGTTTCTGCCTGAGAAGGCAACAACCCAGCTGAGTCCAAGGTGAATTTGTAGGCCCACTGCAAAGGTTGTCACCTGTGAGGTTTTTAGTTAGTGCCGTTTTCCTGAGGATTGGCAACTGGACTGACGAAAATCATAGCAGCAGTGAAGGGGGTGACTTCCTGGTGAGCTCAGCAATGGTTTTGGTTTATCTCAGGTCCTTCTTATTCGACTAACCACAGTCCATGACCATCTACACACTAAATTGCTAGTAGGTAGTGGCACGTAGCTAGTGTAGTTCATCGGGTTTACGGACCATGCTTTTATGCTGAGCAGAGGTGCTGGCTCTCCTTCCTTACGGAAATGGTTCTGTTGAAATTGAATGGATGGGAATGCAGTGGGAGAGAGGTTGGAAAAGTTAAGATTCTAGCATCAGCAGCCTTCTGCATTTTATCATCTTGGTGCACGACTGCCCTTCGTTCAGTTAGGGTTTACCCCTAGAAGAGAAGTTTCTTTTCTCCTTGCTCTTAATTTTAACTCTCGCCTCTGTTTCCCTGTGTCAGCTCTCTCGTCTTCCACGCCTCTTAGCGAGCATTTCTTCTTTGGAATCTTTCTCCCTTACTTAATGATTTGGTTTTTTCTTTTTGTTGAAATCATAGTGACTGACTTCTCTGAGCTGAAATGCTTGGAGAAATTTCTCGGGGTCAAAAAAAATTGAAAGCATTTCCTTGTTTGTTCCTTATTTTTATTTTTTCTCTACTCTTCTGATACTTTTCAGTTAAACCTTGGAACAGTAGGGTTCTACCGTACTCAGTATAGCCCTGACATGCTGGAGAGTTTAATACCGGCGATCAAAGACCTCTCCCTACCCCCCGTGGACAGGCTTGGCCTGCAGAATGATCTTTTCTCTCTGGTAAGCGGCCCTTCGCTGTTCTGTCTAATAATGAGAGCTGCAGTAACTGCAGAAATCAGTGTCTGAAGAGTCAGTCTCTGTTTCTGGAGGCAAAGTGCCTTTGGAATTACTGCATACATCTAGCTATTAATTAGTTAGACAAGTTCTAACTTGTATTATAAGACTTAAACCCTATGGAAGCAGGCTGTCTATAACTCTTGTTGCACTGTTCTCTGTAGGAGCGTATTATACTATTTTTTTTAATTATTTTTTATTTCACAAAATCGTTTTCAGAACTTGCTTTCTTTTAACTTGTCAAAATAAGGACATTTTAATGATGCCCTCAATGACTTTATCGAACACTGTCAGCACTGTGTGCTTTGTTCAGTTGGGCTTGTTATAACTGTCCTCCACTGGAGGAGGTGCCTGTTGAAGGATTCTTACTGTTTAAAACGCCCAAAGCAGGTGTGACTGGCTCTGAACAATTAGTTACTGTGCTCTGTATTTCAGATTGTACTTTCTTATTCTTGCTAGTCAGCAAGGATAGGGAAACTTTTTAAAACGTGGGTTTGATACCCTGCCTCTCTAGTTTCAAAGCTTGTAACTCTTGTCATGGCTTAATTGAAGGGGTTTGAAACTGTAGCCTGAGTCATTTCCCAAATATTGCGAGACTAATGGGACAAAAAAACTGAGCAACTCATTCACGTAGGAACGTTGTGTTAGACTCCTATTTGGGTTTCAGTTTTTATCATAGGTGAATATAGCTTAGATAATAAAAATTGATCTTCACCTCTTTTCCGGTACCATAAATTACTGGTCTGGTTCCAGATTAACAAAAATCTGAGCAGTCTGGTTGGTGATACCTCCTGTAGGTATCATCAACTGCATTTAGCATAGAAGTGTCTTCATGACACTATGAAGCAGTTAATATAAATATTTCCTGGCAGAGGTGGAAAGGCAGTACTTCTTGTACTAATTCATGGGCAACAGGAAGCAAAAATGACTTCTGCGATTTTATGCTCTCAATTTAATGAAGAGCAAAACCAAAATCTCTAAATCTTCACAGTTTTTAGTTAAAATAAGGTTTTGGTGGGTGTAGTATATGGCTGAGAATAACTCGGGGGGTTTGCTTTTTCTTGCCAGCGTTGCTGCAATTTTGTTAAGTCACTTAATCTCCTTGTCTGTTTCTTGTTTGCAAAATGTGGTTATAATTATATAGCTGTCTCCTTGTAAAGTGCTTACCTGTGTTGAAAAAGCTCTGTGTGCAATGAGCAGACAGCTAAGGTGCTTTGACTAGTGTTAACTCACCTTGGCAGAACCCCACAACAGAGAAAATAGAGTTTATATGCCCAGGCTGTGCAAACTGAACAGGGGAGGCTGTAAAATAATGTGATGAGCTATTAAACGTCTTAATTCTGTTTGGAAGTAAGATTAATCTGTGTCTTTTCCTCTCCCAGGCCCGAGCTGGAATCATTAGTACTGTAGAGGTTCTGAAAGTCATGGAAGCTTTTGTGAATGAACCCAATTATACTGTGTGGAGCGACCTCAGCTGTAACCTGGGGATCCTCTCAACCCTCTTGTCCCACACAGACTTCTATGAGGAGATCCAGGTGTTCGTGAAAGACGTCTTTTCACCGATAGGGGAGAGACTGGGATGGGATCCCAAACCTGGAGAGGGTAGGAAACTTGTGCTGTGAAATCCAGTAGTGGTTTTTGGAAAACTCATGTGTAAATAAGCCATCAGTATTTTGGAAAAGGGGAGAGAAGCGAGGAAGAGGAGCCTGAAGAAGGTATTCAGGGGTATTTTTATACTTAAAAACAGACAGGCAAAAACAAAACACCAAAACAACCTTCTGGTATCAGGCACAAGTTAAAATGGTAAAACTTTTTCTCTACCTGGTCACTGACTGATAAAAATTCTCTGCTTTAGTTGTGCATCTGTTGGAGTGCACGAAGCTTTTAGGCTACAAAGATGGAAAGTGTGTGTATGTGCACGTTCATGTGTCCTAGTCAGTCCTGTTGTAAATGCAAATGGTTAATACTAGCTCAGGTTACAGGCCTAGCCTATCATGTTTGCGCCGGAATCGTCTTCTCCTGACTCTCTTGCTGTAAAAAAAATTTTAAAAATATAAAAANTTTAAAAATATAAAAAAAAATTTTAAAATCAATGTATTCTCTAGTTGGCACCCAGGGGAGTGAGAAAAGGCCTAGGTTCTTTAGATACCCTCAAGCATGTGGAAGGATTGTTATACAGCTCTGCCCTCACCACATCAAGTGGAAGAACACTTAATTTTATTGCTGAATTGTGTCTCCAAATAATAATTATTTTTTTCCTCCTACTCACACATTAGGTCATCTAGATGCCCTTCTGAGAGGTCTGGTCTTGGGCAAACTAGGAAAAGCTGGACACAAGGCAACATTAGAAGAAGCCCGACGCCGATTTAAGGACCATGTGGAAGGAAAACATATACTGTCAGCTGATCTGAGGAGTCCTGTAGGTTATTGTAAATGTTGGTTCCCAAAAAACTGTCCCCACTGTGCACTGAGCTCTTGTCTTTCCAAGAATAGGGAAGCTGGGGGAAAACAGTGTCGAGGTATGAGACCAAAGACCAGCTGGTTTTGGCAGACGTGGTGGGTGCTTGGATAAGTCCAGTTAGGAAGAAAATGACACTGGGAGCGTGGTGCAAACATCCCTGTGTTTCTTGAATCAAATAAGCCTCATCGGCCGTGGCCAATACTTAGTCATAAGTAATGAGCTCAGCTGCGCCCAGACTGACTGCCACAGGACAACTCTGGTCTCGAGATTGTGTTGCTTTTTGGGTTTTGAAGACTGTTGAGGTGCGGCGCTGAACCTGAGCTGAGTTCTACTCATGTACATCCATCCGTCACCCACGTCCTCCAGGTTTGAAAGCACTGGGCAAACTGCAGGGATCGTGGAAGAGGTCTGCGGGTGTCAGCTTGGCCCTGCACAGCACAAAGCCTAACGAGCTAGGTGTTGCGTGGCGCAAAGGTTTCTAGTTCTGGTGTTTTGCTGTGGTTGAAATTGCCAAAATCGTGCTGACATTGAGGAAGAGATAAAGGAGTTGATGCATCTTTTTTAAGATCCAATCTTAAAACATAGAAGGGATCAGTGCCGATGTCTTCCAGATCTCTTCGCTTGTCTGAAATCTAAGCCAAATACGTAGAAATTGATTGTTGCATTTCTAGAAGTGTGGTTTTTGAAGGACCTTGTTTGTTTATGCTCTCTCTTAGGTATATGTAACTATTTTGAAGCATGGCGATAGTACTACTTTAGACACTATGCTGAAGGTGAGTGCACACTCTGTTGTTAACACTGCCAGTTTATACAATGAAAAGCAAAATATTCCACTCTACAAGTTCCTGTAACATGTAGTTTATCTGCAGACAGGCTCAATCTGATGTTTTACAGACGATGTGAGCACTAGGGCTTCATTATGGTGTTCCTCAGTCCGTATGTAGTGTGAAATTGCCACCTAGTGGATTGTTGCATCTCTCACTTAAGGATTATTTTTCACTGCTTGGAGGCACGGTCCTGCTTGACCTCGTATAAACAGTGGTGAAGATCAGTTTATTACTAATGGTGCTTTCTGCTGGTGTCTGTGTAATGAGGTCCGTAATGTGGATGATTCATGAACAAGTTCAATTTGTCATATATTTGGCTTGAATATAAGACTTGAAGACTAACCTGGCAGCTCTAGCGTGTGCAGGAAGTTCAGCAATGCTAGGTAAGAAGTCAGCGTTTAATTCTGTGCTCTTAATATTATTTGCTTTGGATTTGAAGCTTCACAAGCAAGCAGACATGCAGGAGGAGAAGAACCGAATTGAACGAGTTCTTGGAGCCATCTCTCAACCAGAACTGATTCAAAAAGTTCTCACCTTTGCACTTTCAGTAAGTTATTGGAAAAGCTGCCGCTTCCTCACCTTGTTCAGAGTCCTTGGTGACAGAGCACCAGGCGCATATAATGGGCTGGAAGAGCAGGAATAGTCTTAACGATTAAATCTTTGAGTTGAATCTTAAAGTTGGGGGCGGGGATTTTGAGCTGCCGTTGGCAGATTCAGCACAGAACTGCATAAAGCCAACACGCTGTGTTCGATGAAACAGTCTGGAATGCTTGTCTGCATTTTCGTCTTCAGGAAGAGGTACGTCCCCAGGACACAGTATCTGTTATCGGCGGAGTAGCTGGAGGCAGCAAGCAAGGGAGGAAAGCTGCTTGGAAATTTGTAAGGGACAATTGGGAGGAACTTTATAATCGATACCAAGGTGGATTCTTAATATCCAGACTAATAAAGGTATGTGCAGCTGCGTGAAAAGACCTGTTCGCATATATGACAAACGAAGCTGTTGTGTTTGAAACGCTGAATGCTTACCCTCCGTTAATATTTTTTCCTTCAGCTAACAGTGGACGGATTTGCGAATGATAAAATGGCCGCAGAAGTTAAGGTAAGAAATTTTAATTAAAGAAGTGATTAACTTCATCTGCAACAAACACCGTGTGCTCTAGACTGTAGGCACCTGATGGAAGAGCCATGAGTTTCTGTGCGGTTTTTGAACCGCGGCTCTGCCTCTTAGCTGTTTTGACTGTCCCTTAATTGCACTGCTCAAAGTTGAGTTATTTTATTGAAATGTCTTAACTTAGCGTTTTCACAAAGCTTCTCGGGATTTCCATTTCATTAGTTTCGCTTAAACTTTTATGAAGTCCAGCACGGTTTGTGGCAGTAGTTTTGAGACTCCCAAAAGAACAGTCTTTAAGGATAATGGAAATTCTGTGCGGTCTCTTGTGCTGTTAGCTAAGAGCAAGGCTTTACACAAGGCAGGTTGATGCGTTTGCAGAGAATCTGTCTTGAAGTTGGTGGCCAAGGGTGATGTGATGTCATTACTGGCCTCGAGCATCCCCTCTGACTCGACAGCGGAGGAGCTGGTCTTGGTAGTGTTTTGAGAATGTGTGTAGGTTTTATCATTTACTCCTTGCCTGCAGTTTTACAGGGACTCCCTGGAAGAAGAAATTTTAACATATGGCCCTTAATTGTCACTTTCCTGTTAGGAAAGTGCTCAGGAGGAATTCTTATTTCAAAGATAGGCTGAGCCGTGAGCTCTATCTATCTTTTTTTTATTGTCTAGTGATCTCTTCTTAGAAAAGGTTTAGTAGCATAAGTGATTTTACAGAGAAATCTTTCACTATAGTTAATTTATTTCTTAAAGAACACTTTGCAAAACATTTACCAGAACAATCATCCATAACTAAATCGTAAGTACATTCCAAGAGAACTTCCTGAGACAGTAGACTTAGCTTTTAGCCGGAGGACGTTGTGTGTCTGAGTCTCGATGTCACCTTGTCATGCACGTTAGTGTGAGGTGATCTGCCAAACACTGGGAAGAACCTGCGTGTGTGAAGATGGGGAGTGACTCCTGGCTACGCCGGCTTCTTCCACCCTTTAACCAATTGTAAAGTGCAAAGTCACAGCAGCCTCTGGTGCAGTTTTTCCAGCGTCAGCTATTCGCAGGGGATCAATATCGTTGATTCTGGAGGAAGAAATGTGAGCGTATCCAGCAAAACTCTTGAGTGCTGCTGGTGCTTGGAGGTCATTATGCAGCTTGGAGAGAGGCCTAGGTGGAGTGCTAAGAAACCTGATAGCTAGACAAATGCTTCTGCAAAACAGCCTTAGGCTTCCGTTAGTGTCTTCTTCCAAGTATCCAGAAATACACACTTGATTTGCTGCTCGTTTGTTGCCTCCCAATGAGGGACTGAATTCATCTCCTCAAGTGCCGCTTGCTGTCCCTGGCAGCAAGGACAAGACAGGACAGGGGGCGGTGTCTGGGCTAGTTTGTGGAAATAAATGCTAGAGTGGCTTTGCTTTAGCAGAGGAACGGAGGCATTTTGCTGTCCCCACTCTGTACTTGGGATTACGCCTCTCGCAAACTCGGCGAGCACCCTGCAAATTTTTCAGAGTCTGGCATGTCGGTGGGAACCGATAGCGTGAACTGTGGTCAGAGGAGGAGTGTGAACCGTGGTCAGAGGAGGAGCGTAACTCCCAGGAGCGTTTCTGTATAACCCGGGGAATTTGGCGACTTAAAAATACAACCTTGTCTGTGCCCGTTTGTACCCTTACGCCTGGTTGTGTGCTTTTTATACAGGCCTTCTTTGAGAGTCACCCAGCCCCATCGGCAGAACGCACTGTCCAGCAGTGCTGTGAAAATATTCTGCTGAATGCAGCTTGGCTGAAGCGGGACGCCGAGAACATCCACCAATATTTTCTGCAGCGCAAGGCCCCCCCAGCCATGGTGTGAATCCGTGCATGCCACTGCTGCAGTCCTGCTGCCTCATCACGGGGAGAGGGAGGAGCTACCCAACAGCCGATTCATATGCCAAGAATTTGGAGTCTTTTTCTCAAGCCAATGGGGATTGGACAATGAATGTAGTTAACTGGTTCCTGCTCACACTCCAGATTTAAATTCTATTAAAATTATCAGCAATTCAGCAAAAAACAAACAAAAAAGAGAGAGAGAAAAATCTGTAAATATGATAGTAATAAAATAGAGCATAACAAAACTGTGAAACTTCCTCAAGCCTTGTCAGTGGTTAAAATATTTAACACCCCCCTCCTGACACTCTTATTGACAGATGTTCTGTTTTTTACACCCTCCCCCAGCTCTCCCCAAAAAGAAGGAAACCAGTGGTTTCTAGGTCAGTGGAATTTTGTGGAGAGTCTGGGGCAGGAATGGGTTAATGCCTCTGAGCGTTGTGTGGAACAGGTCACTCAGAAAGGCAGGTAGCTGGTATAACATAGAGTCTGTGCATCATTCTAAGCGCAAGGTTTTGGGGAGATGTTCCTGCAACCCCCCCAATCCAAGGATAGTAGGTTCCCTCCCTTTTGTGTTACCTCTCGGCAAAAAGAAAAATGTTCTGTTGCTCTTCGGTTTTTCTCCTTGGTTCCACTTGCTGATGTCCTTCTTAGAGATAACGGAATTGTAAGGAAACATCTTCCATAGCCACATTAAATAAGAGAAAGATTCATGCAATTTCTTTTTTTTTTCTTACTAAATTGCACCCTCAGAATGCATGCAAATGAGGAGATAACTACTGTGTGACTGGTTCTCCAGGCTGCTGTTAGGGCAGGTCTCCTACTCAAGATACCGTTACTCGTCTAAAAGATCCAGCTTGTTCAATCTCCTCATGGCCGTAGCAACACTAGCTTTTCGTTCCTTTCTGTGATGTTGATGGTAATTTGATTCAGAAGCCTTAAATTAGTGATGACTGGCGTGATGATGAAGTCTAAGCTGTGTGCCATCATTTACTTCACAAAGCAGCGTGGTCTACTAACCAGGCACAACACCCTCTAATACAAAGGTTGGAGTTCCATATATTTTTTTTTTTTCTTTAACAGGAATTCGTATTTGGTGTGGCTTAACTGTATTTCAGAAGGTCATCAGACTAACTGTCAAGACTGCTTCCCTGAAACATTTTTGTGCTATTGTTTAAAAAAAAAAAAATAAATTTAAAACAGTTGGCGTTAATAAAAATGTCAATGTGAAGTTCATGTCCTGATCTTGTGTTCTGTTTGAAGCCTGAAAGAGCGTTGCTGCTTTCAAAGGACCTAAACCTGTGAGGGAAGAGCGGAGGCCGCATGTCGATGGTGTCTTTGACGGCCCCAAGGAAAACCTTGTTTCAGCCTTCTCCTCTCCTGCCATCAGTGCTAGGTCTTAGGGCAGCTGAATGAGCACGTACCGTTACTGATCGTAAGTAGATCTTGTGTAATCTGAATGAAGATTGTAGTCGAGCACTAAAGCACTAACCAGGAGAGCGTGTGGAAGGGAAAGGAAAATTTTAATTTTAAAAAAAAAAAAAAAAAGGCTAATAAGCCTTTTTAAATTTCTATTAAATGAAGACCTGCAAAGTTGAGGGACTCTAGAGGAGGCAGTAGTATTGTGCGAGTGCTGCTGCGGCCAACCATAGTGAGCCAGGGCAGGGACACGCACCAGAAAGGGGCAAGTTTACAGTTGGTGGAGGCGCGGTGCTCCTGAACGGTGTGGCATGGACCGGTATCCCTAGGGCTAGTGTGGCTACGTGGTCAGAAACGAGACTGAAAGAGGAATTCTGTTTGTCCTGAGTCATATCTGTTAACTTGACTGATGTATTTTCCTGCTGTCAGCACTGCAGAGCCAATGTAATTTCAGAAGAGTAAGCTGGTTTCTCTTCTGCTTCTTGCACATTGACAAAATAACATGCAAAGTTGTGATTCCAGCATGACTGGTGATGTATGAAATGAGAAGTACTGTAGCTGCAAGTTGAGGTGATCTTGTTTTGACTTTAAACAATGCAAATGACATGCAAGCAGTTGAAGGAGAGTGACAAAAATAACAAGCTTGTGGTCAGTGAGCAAACTGAATAGTCTCGGCAGACTGACTAGGCCTGGTCTCTTCTGCGTGCAAAGAAAGTAGATTTTAATTCTTCGTGAAAGTGAGTTTGGGATTTGTCCACTTAATAGGAGATTTTTTTTTTTATTTTTTTTCCCATTGGAGACAAACATGCTGAGGAGAGGGGCAGGACAAGAGCAGCAAGAGCTCTTTTGAGTGAGGAAAGGGATGAAAAAGGGCTCACGTGATGAAGATATCGCCTGTAAGAATTGAGTGTATTCACGAGGGCTGCTGAGGGCGCGGTATCCCAGCACACATCGGGGACACCTCCGCGACACAGAAGCCAGCTTTGAACAAGGACTCCACTGTATCTAGTCAGGTTAAACCCGTTTGAAGAAATTCTTTCAGGGAGTTTCACTGGTTTCTGTGTCAAATCTTAGATAAAGACTGATACTTTGCAGGTGATAGTGGGGTCCTTTATTCCTAGAACAGGCTTATAAAGGAAATAAATGTGATGTTTCCCAGCAGCAGTAGGAGGATTTTGCCTCTGTGTCAGGCGTAATGAGATAGTCTGGCCTGGATGAGTCCTGGTGATGGAGTGGTGACAGAAAAATCTGCATTTTACCTTGCTCACAAAAACACCGGGGTGAAAATCTCCCTCCGTGTCTGGCACGGAAAGGTTTTTCTTAGGGATGAAACTTACTGTGTGCACCCACTTCTTCACTGGGAGGGTGGCCAGTCGCTGGGACCAGCTCCCTGGGAAGTGGTCAGGGCACCAAGCCTGGCACAAGCTGTGTCTGGGTGATGCTCTCGGTGGTGGGGTTTGGTGTGTGGCAGCCCTGCGAGGAGCAGGGAGTTGGGCTCAATGTGGTCCTTCCGGTTCCCTTCCAACTTGAGATACTCTGTGATCGTGATACTCTACAATTCTATGATTTGTTGCTCCTTAAACTTACTTTTTTGGTACAGCGCTAGTACCTGGCTTTAATCTTGGCATTTACAAGTAAGTAACTGTGTCCTTTCGCCTTCTGCTTCCTTCCCCATCCCCTCTCCAACAAACCCACGAGAAGCTTCCTTTAGCGAGCGTCCCCCTGCCTCGCGGGCAGTGGAGTTGTTCCAAAATAAACCACCTGTGTTGCTGCTGCCTTGCCCTTCTCTCATTCTGCGTAATTTCAGGTAAACGTACAGAAACGGTACTTCTTGCAACCTCACCTTCGGTTTCTGTTGCAAACAGGGTGGCTGTGCTGCATCCTTGCTGCAAAGAGGCCCCTCTAAAGAAGCAGGAGCTTGATCGATTCCTGCTGAGGTGGAACATCGGTCTGATAAACCACGGATTGATACAGCTGCGTGGCAAAGTCAGGCTTCCGCCCAGCGAGCTTTGCTGTGCCAAAGCTGCTCCCTGGAATTCCGGGGGCTGGGGCTGGGGACGGCGGCTGCCGCCGCTGCAGGGGCTGTGTCCCGCTCGTGCGTGACCTGGGGCAGCGGTTTATGAAGGGAAAAAAAAAAAAGGTTATCAGAGCGATGGGAATGGCTTGGGCTTGAGCAGAGGATGCAGGCGTGATCTGTGCAATGTTCGGTGAACTTTGAAGACTGAAGGGTTAATTCATCTTTTAAAATAATTTCTGAAACGTTCCACGCTGCAGATTGTTGGGAGCTTGGAGGAAAGGGGCAGGGTTGGGGAATTGTTTGGGTTTTTTTTTACCTGTCCTTTTCTTAAATTGTCTCCCTAATTGTCTTTCATTGGTCGTGATTAGACATAGCAGCCTTGGCCAGGTCGATCTTCTGTTTGAGGTGTGTCCTTTTTTTCTTCCCCATCAGCTTTAGGTAATTGAATCTGAGTTTTAAGGAAGTCTCAACGCGTTCATTCCTTCGCTTTTCTTAGCAGGGGCAGTAAAAATAATGAAAGCAGTTGAAATCTAATGTTGGTTGCAACTGGAAGCTGATACGAAGCCAGTTTGATACTGAGCCAGTACAGAATGGTCAGGCACCTGCGCTGCATTTGGCCTCATGACACCGAAACGCTGAGCTTCAAAGAAGCTGGAAGTGGAGGTTTTTTTTTTAATTGGTTTTCGGAATGCTTAGGGTGGGTGGAGGACTGGTGGCCTCCTGCCCTGCCGTTGCTGACGCAGATCCAGTCCTGCCGCTGACACAGCCAGGTTTGTTCGGGAAGTGTCCCCGCTATTTAAAAAATAATAATCGCGTGCGTGAACTCTCCAAAGTAATTTGGAAAAGGCGAGTTTTGTAATAACAAAAATATACGTCCCTATATATAGTCGTTGCTTTCATATTTGCAACACTCTGACACATGGGATAGAATAATATTTAATCTGTCAGCAAAAAAGGCAGAAGCTTGCCAGGTGGATGTGGAATTAGCTGGGAAAGAAAGTTTCAGAATCCAGTTTGCTCTCCAAAAATACCCAGATTTCAGACCAGAATTTTATCTAGCATAAGTGGAACTGCAGCATCTGGAAAGACATATTATTTGCTTCCCCAAACGCCAGGATCTCTTCCCAAACATACTTGCGTTAAGGATCTGCTCCATATTTTAAATTACAGTAAAATCTAATGGTGTACAGCAAAAAAATAACCTCGTGAACCCTTTTGAAAAACCATCAGAAAAACAGCAAAACCCCAAACTTGACTTTCCCAACTTCTTTCTCTAACACGTACTCGCTTGTTTCTGTACAGGGTCGGGAGAGGCAGCGGGGTCTCGGTGTCAGCCACCACTGACCGTCCCTGCGATTAGCTGTTTCGCTGCTGTGTTTCCGAGATTTTACACCCGTGTTCTGTCAAAGGTGCCTTAATCTGTGCAAAACACCTGGGCGAGGGAAAACGCTCTGCGACAGGCAACGGACAAATGAGTCTTGGCCGCCAGGACCAGAAGGCGGCTCACGGCTGCCATAGGATTGGTACCAACGGCCTCTTGTATCGCCGGGTGGATTCTGGTTAGGGAGGGAGGACAGTGTGTGGCTTCTCCTTCTGTGACGATGTGAAGATGAGCATCCTTCCACCCCAGGGAAGGAAGGACCACGCAGTAAGAAGCGATCAAAAAAATCAGGCTGAGCAGCGGCTGGCTCGGTGAGCTCCGTTTGGATTCCTTCAGGCTTTCCTTACCAGAGAGCTCAATTTGCCGTGCTAAATTTGTGGTTTAAGGTTAAAATTACTCGTGTTCAAGTGAAAATGTGGGGGGAAAATACACGTGTGTTCCAAAACTTGGAGCCGAGGGGGATAGCGTGTTGTGCTCCGTTGTAATCTTTTTCACTGGGTTGATGTTGTGGACTCACTAACTTTTCTTTTACAGGGACCTAAATTGGGAAAGAAAAGTGAGCTTATTTTAAGACGGAACATAACTAAAGCATTTGGAAATCATTCCCTCTAAGCAAGGAAGGCCAGGTGAGTGTCTCTGCTCAGCCTTGTGTGACTTAGTCATCTGTGCTGGCTGGATTTCATCCAGGGTTTTTTTTTTCAAAACTGGATTTCATCACCTGACTCTTAGGAAAATGCATCTTCCTCTGTGCAGCACCTTAAGTCAGCCTTCAGGCTGCTCCGCCAAGGTGAGACGGAGCGCGCAGAAATCCACCGTGTTGCTGCAATTCAGGGTTAGAGAAATGCGGAGGGTTAAGCAGCCTTTAACGTTTCGCTTTCCACAGAGGAAGGGCCGCCCCTGGTGAACGTGTTGTCCTTTCAGCGCACGTGCTCATTCGTTTAAATAATCTTCTTCTGGATTCCTGTGTTAATGCCTTAAATCTGGTGTCATCTAAACTCCGCTTGATTTGTGGCAGTTCCTTTGAGGTTTCCACTCAACTCCAAGCTCTGGATAGACACAAAATCACAGCTGGTTTCTGTCCCTTGGAATTTCTCTCTATTTTGGATTTTCTGAGAAACCTGAAGTAGCCTTAATGCACTGGGGAAGGGGACCACGGTCGCCTAGTTCTTGTTCTAACCATTTCACTTGCCGAAATAACCCCAAGTATCCTGACTGTCAGGACACTTGACAGGTCAAGCGGCTTTTCAGCCTTTCTCTCCCAGTTTCTGCAGTCAGTTTGTAAAAGCAGAAGATGATATAAGCCTCTGTAATGTGAAAGCTGAGTCTGCCATTTATGGCAACGAGGAGAAAAACACTGCATCTAGCTCAAGTTTACAAGCTCCAGCCCCAGCACTACCGAGAGGAGCTGACTCCACAGTCTTGCTTATCCTGATTTTACACTGGGGTTTTTGGGTGTTCATTGCTACTAAGGCCAAATTTGTACAAAATTCTTTAATCCTCCTCTTTCTCCCTGGCTATGGGAGTGGTCCCCTAGGGAAAGTCATCCTGGTCAGCAGCAGGGGAGGGTGGTCACGGCCAGCGAAACCGCGCTGGTGAAGCACTGCGCGCCTGCAGGCTGTGTCCTGCAGCTCGGGCGTGAGGAGGGGAGCGGTTTGGAGCAGGACAGTGCTCCCCTAACCCCAGCTGCAGCCCTGTGTCAGGCTCCCTGGTCCCTCTCTTCTCTCCGCCCCGCTGGGGGTTGGCTGCAAGAGGCTGAATTTCACCCCATTTCAACCCAAATGCTGCTGGGTGCGTTGACTTTGATCTGCTAGCAGAGGCGTACTACAGAGCGGCGGGGAGCGCCCCACACGAAGCGAACTCCATTCCTTCAGGCTGAATAACGTGTCCGTTCTGTTCCGTGAGTCAAGCTGCAAATAGTAATTGGTCTTAAACGAGTCGGTGATGTGAACTGTTTACAACTCTGCCCATCCAGACCCCTCCGCGGGTGCAGATCTTCCCGGGAGCAGGGCCCCTCTGTCCCTCTCTCCTCCTCCGGCCGGTGCTGTGAGCTGTGGTCGCGCTGTCCATGCCGGCGTGTCCTGTGCTCCCTCCCTGTCTTATCTGGGAGATCTCGGAGCTTTGCAGTCGCCAGCAAACACAGTCCCCGTCCGCCTTCCAGAGCTTCCTCTCAGCTTTGTTTTTCCAGCTGGAGTGGCTGAGGCAGATGCAGGCGAGACACCGTAAGAACATGCCTGATGGCAGCAGGACAAGCGGAATCCAAATCCCGATGTCTGGACATAGAATCATTTAGGTTGGAAAAGACCTTTAAGATCATCTTGTCCAACCACTGACCCTATTCTACCAGGGCCACCACTAAACTGTGTCCCTGAGCGTCACATCTACACGGCTTTTAAACACGTCCACGGATGGTGGCTCAACCCCCTCCCTGGGCAGCCTGTTCCAATGGTTGATAAGTCTTTCAGTGGAAAGATTTTTCCTAATGTCCAGCTTAAACCTCCCCTGGTGCAACTTGAACCCATTTCCTCTTGTCCCATCGCCTGTTCCTTGAGAGAAGAGACCAGCGCCCACCTCGCTACAGCCTCCTTCCAGGTAGCTGTAGAGAGCGATACGGTCTCCCCTCAACCTTCTCTTCTCCAGACCCAACATTCCTAATTCCCTCGGCATTTTTTAGCCCTGCTTGTAACNACCTCCCCTGGTGCAACTTGAACCCATTTCCTCTTGTCCCATCGCCTGTTCCTTGAGAGAAGAGACCAGCGCCCACCTCGCTACAGCCTCCTTCCAGGTAGCTGTAGAGAGCGATACGGTCTCCCCTCAACCTTCTCTTCTCCAGACCCAACATTCCTAATTCCCTCGGCATTTTTTAGCCCTGCTTGTAACTGCATTAAACCTGCCAGCGTGGCACTTCGTACTCCTCATCCAGAGATCTCAAAGCACTTTTCACGAAAGAAGCTGATCCAGATTTGTCCCCATTTTAAAATCTGAGACGCTGGACTTAGGGAGACAAAATAAGTTTTCCAAGATTCTCCTGCTGGCGGAGGGAGGGACAGTATCTAGGTCTCTTGAGCCCCAGAGTACCAGGCTGTCCCTCTAACCTGGATTTCTTTACGGGAATGATGAATCTTTTGTGTTGCAGAGCTGTGGGTCTGCTTTCCTCAGCAACAAAGCGTAGTCCTTCCTGCTCTACAGCAAAAAAAAAAGGCCTTTTCCTCAGGCAACAGCTTGTGTTTGTGGTGGGAAACGGTGGAAGTGTGGGACAGGAAGGCCTGGAGACGGTCAGGGAAGAGGTAGTCTGCTTTTCCCCACCTTCCACTTCCAGCGGGATGGGGAGAAGCTGGGACTTGTGCCCCCGGGACCGAGGGGCGGTGGTGATGTTGGCCTCTAGACGCCGCTCCTCCGCCTCTGCACATCCTGGGTCTGAAGGGACGGGAGCACCCCATGCCTAGAACGGGAATAGCCCCTCACTTGTCCTGGATTGTCAGCCATAACCCAAGGAAAAACCAGAGGAGGTGCCACGTTTTGAGGCTATTTTTCATTTTGTTTTTATTAACGCAGTGGTTGATGCTACCGGCATTTGAACACGGGCCTGACGGACCTTCCCTGCAGCTGGTTGATAAATGCAGATGTTGGCAGCTGGAATGAGGATGTGCCTTGACCAACTGCTCCCCCAGTATTCCCAACTCGGGAGCTATCCCCTGCTGCGCTGGGCCAGGCTTCCCCTCGCCGACCCGCTCGGTGACGGAGCAGATCCCATTTCTTTCCTTCAGCGCGTCCCTTTCCCGGGATACAAAAATCTATTCCGAGCAAAGAATGATTAATCAAAGCAGTGTGACTGCGGGGAGGAGCGGAGCCCAGGGCAGCGCCGGCCGGGCCGGTCCTCCTTAATTGTCCCCTTCTCCCTTCGCATTCAGCCCCGCAAATTACAGCGGCCCGATTGTGTTACTAATTGCTCCCTCCCGGTGAAACCGCCTTTAATTATTCACCGCCACGATTGTTCTGCCCTGGGTGTCCGTTTTTCCCTCCATTATCCTGCGGGTTTGGGGCCGGCCTCCCCTGCAGGCTGCGCCGCCCCTTTTCCTCGGGCCGGCCCCGACGGCGGGGGGAGCCGGGCGGCGGAGGGACGGTGCTGCCGGTGCTGCCCCGGTCCCGCCGCACCGAGCCGGTTTCCGCTGGGGTGGGGGGGGGGGGGGGAAGCCGTAACAGGGCAACCGTGTCCCGTTCCCCCGCCCCTTTACACGGCGCTGCGCTGAACGGGCGGCAGTTCCGGCGCGGGCGGCGAAGGCCGGTTCCCGGTCAGGCCTCCGGTTCCCCGTAAGGGCTCCCGTTGGCGGTCGGGGCCCAGCACGCGGCTCCCGTGGCCGGGACGGCTGTAGGGCGGCAGGAGGCGCTCCCCGCTGCGGAATGCGGGCGGAGGAGCCCCCGCACCGAATCGGGCCCCTCCGGTGCCGGTTCCCGCCCGCGGCTCGGCCCCCACGTGGCCGCCATTTCCCTCCCGCCCGCCGCCGCTGCCGCCGGAAGCTCCGCCCCCGCCCTTCC
>VZSF01001211.1:55330-74331 GCA_013398295.1 Chionis minor
CCCCCCCCAAGAAAAGCTAGTGTCTTTAGTTCTGCCGTATCTTTCTATTTTGGACAGCCTGTTAAGCGCTTCTTAAAACGGAAGCCTGGGATTCCCATTTTGGGGAAGAAATGATTTAAAATGCTGCAGTGAATAGTAACCTGTACTATTCCTTGATCTGTAGAAGTGCTCTCTGAGTGACTGTACTAGTCCAGACTCAAAATACGTCCTCTGTAGGAAGGCTTGCAAAGACTTTAATGCTTTTTTAACAGTTCTAATGCTTTTTTATTTCTTCTTCTAGTCTGAAAGGCACTTTATTATGCAAGTAGTCTGTGAAGCAACGCAGTGTCCAGATACAAGGGTGAGTGAAAATAAGTGCTCTGGTTTGTCACTGCACCTTTTGGGGGAAGCTGACTAGAGCCTCTGGCATAAAACACTAGTTCAGAAGTGTTATGTGAAATAAACTGTATTCTGTTAAATGATTGATGCACGTGTTAAGTACTCAGACAAAATGAGTTTTATACTTCAAGTAGTAAACTTTATACAGAAGTAGTAAACTGCTGGGAAGATTCAAGTCGCTGTTTGTGAAAGACCTTATTAGGTCTGGAGTAAACTGAATCAGCAGAAAGGCTGGATTATTAATCTCTGGGAGGCTACAACTGTGCTTGGTGCACGAAGCACTTGGAAAGGTCATGTCTTTGATCCATTTTCTACTCTGACAGGTACGAGTGGCTGCCTTACAGAATTTGGTGAAGATAATGTCCCTTTATTATCAGTATATGGAGACGTACATGGGTCCCGCGCTTTTTGCTGTGAGTACTCGGGTTTCTCTTATACAGTTGTCTGATCCTCCTGTGCTCCTTTATCTTAATCCAAGAGGAAAAGTTCTCTTACATCCCTGATTTGGTTTTGCTTTTTCTTTTTTTTTTTTTTTTTTTGGCTATGACTGCCTGCTGCGAATCCCTCTCTCCTAGCAAAATCCATAAAATTGGCTGTTTCAGACTTGAGCCTCCAAAAGTCAGGGCAGTGCAGACGACTCGACTTGCTCTGCAGTCCTGCCGGGGCGCTGAGAGCTGATAAACTTCTAAATGAGGAGATTGTCTTCCAGAGCAGTAACTCTAATGTGGCATCCGATTTCAGACAATCTCGAATCTTGTAGCGGTTGGCCAAAAGTCGGGGCACATTTTTCGGGAGAAATAACTTGCTAAAACATCCTTCTCTTCCCCTCCTTTCTTTCATGTTTCTAAAGATAACTATTGAAGCGATGAAAAGTGACATAGACGAGGTGGCTCTACAGGGAATAGAGTTCTGGTCAAACGTCTGCGATGAGGAGATGGACCTGGCTATAGAAGCGTCTGAGGTGAGCTCCCAAATGATCGCTGAAAAGTGCCGGATGCCCATGATCGTGTTTGGGAATACTGACATCATCTCTTTGAGCCGCGTCTGCAAGTCCTCCTGTTCTCCCGAGTGGAATAGTGGAGGGGCACCCCTCCGAGCCCCTCGTGCGGCAGTTGTGGCTCCGTGGTGAGGCACCACCACTCTGGTGTGACGTGATGCGCGTCGGTGGCTGAAGCTGAGACCTGAGGCTGCCTCCCTCTGCGCGTGTGCTGTGCGCGGCTGGCGTCAGTGCGGCGCCGGGGAACCCGGCTTCGATTTTAGCTGCCAGCCTGGGTGCTGGGAGCTCTCCTAGCCAGGGCTCGACTACAATTAATTCTTCTGCCGCTCAAGGTAGATGTGAAGCTTGTAGCTAAGGTTGCATGTTTGGAATTCCCTCGAGTAAATCTTTGGATTATTTTCTAGGCTCTGTAGCCGAATGTAGAATTCTTAGTATAGCTTGGATATAGTCCCCTTTGCTTACTGGATTAGATTGGGATGAACTGCCTGTTTTAAGTGAGCAAAATGGTTTTAATGCCAGCCTGGGCTGGGAATTGAAACAACTCGAGATAAAGATTCTCTGACAGGTTTGATGAGAACACGCTGTAACATACGAGTGCTAGTTTTCTGCAAATGGAACGTGACAGCTACCTGATTTCTTTTTAGCATTCCAAAGTCAACTCAAGCTACTCCTGTAAGGTTAACCTAAATGCACATTAAGCGTATGTGCTAGGCACAGTATAATACCAGAAAATTCTCGGTATCGCAAAGATCTTGGAGCGGTTGCTTCGTTAAGGTGCCATCTTGAATTATTGTGATACACGTACCACACTGAAAGGGGAGCATTTTGTGAATTACTCCCCGTCTTGGGGGTCTTATGCTGACATGTAAAAATTCTGGGGTCTGTTACAGGCGTGAGGGACTTCATTCTACCCCAGTGCACGGACCAATTGATCACGTTCTGTGTAATACATTATTTATGAGCTAAGTATAAAATTATGGGATGAAATAAAAGTAATCATTATCCCTTACAATGGCTGGGGCTGGAGATGAATTTGGGGTATTGTTCTGCATGCAGATGCAGTTTGCATAAATTAGCCGTACAGATCAATAATAGCTTAAACTTTGAAGGGCTCTAGATGAATCATATCCATCTTTAAAAGCAGCTAAATATGTATTTATGTTGAATGCTCAAAAAAGCAAGGATAGCAAGGATAAAAGGACAGGCGGCGGCAGCAGCACATGAGTTTAGTTCAAATGCTGAAGACCTTTTGCTGCCTCTGCTTGGGGTCACTCGTTAATTATACATAACTGCAAACTGAAAATATTTATGTTTGTGCCATGTGAGGAGGGGCTCCCTACGTAGATGGAATGGCAAATTGAGCTTGCTTATTGAATATTTAACTGGGATTGTTGCAGGGTGTCCTTGAGGTTCCTGTGTGTTACGGCAACTTAAAATTTGTGTTGGGAAGGGGAGGAAAGCGTGCGAAAGAGAATGCGTATCTGCTGGAGCTTGTTGTTCAGACCTCATGCCTATATAGCCACTGAGAATCATTTTGCAACCTTTTTTTCTAGGCAGCAGAGCAAGGAAGGCCTCCAGAGCACACTAGCAAATTTTACGCCAAGGGAGCACTACAGTATTTGGTGCCGATTCTAACACAAACATTAACAAAACAGGTGAGTTGCAAAATCCCTGCTGCGTGTCGAAAAGCCACGTACCGTGTCCACCTTTCGAGTTGTGGGACAGCCATGGCTCCGTTCCGTGGAGGAGCGGGTTGTCGGTGGTGGTCGTTGCTCCCTTGCGCAGGTGACTTCTTGCCGTGCTTGGTCCCAAAGGTGTTTTGGGTCACCTCGGGGGGGTTTTTAGCGGCTTTCGTTCTGTGTGGCTGTAGTGGCAGTCCTTGGTCTGTGATGTGACATCATGCACCACTCTGACTGAATGATGCATCAGTTTTTAGGGCTGAGACTGTGAGACTGCATGCAGTGTCAATTCTTTTTTTTTTTTTTTAATGCTGAATTCTGTTAGCACTTGCTTGTATTTATGGTTTCTGAAGAGGTTTGATAGTTATCTGTATTCCTAAGGAAATGTTTGTGAAATTAAAACCAGTATACTGTCTCTGCATCATTAGAGATCCAATTGCTGGGATTCTGGAGCTTTACTTTTTGAACTGTGAAGTCCATGTTTAATTAGTCCTTATTAAGCACTTCACAGGGACTTGTTTGGGCTGTGTTTCACAGTCTAATCAAAATTAATGGAATCACTTGCTACAGCAGGTCTAATTATAACATAAAACTGTTAATTAAGCCATACAGGATGGAATTCGTTTGGCGTACTGCAATGAACTGGGAAAAATGCTTGGTGCTCTCAGCGAATCCAGGGAATTGTTTCCCTGTTTGTTTCCCTGTATCGCTGTCCGCTTGGATGCAGAGAGTTAAATTGCACGAGGTTCTAAAGTGCTTGTTAAAACAGGAAAGATAAAGCAGATGAGAGAATCACAGGTACACAGCTTCAAAGGAATTCGGTAAGTGGCTGAGCTAACAGTCAGGGGGGAAGAAGCTATTTAACTGGTGCAGCAGGGCCACTCTGCAAGGCGGTGGCATGGATCAAAGGGACAAAATCCCAGCCTAGATGAGAGAGAAGCAGTTTGGAAGACGTGTGAGGCTACTGTAGGTGCGTCAGTAAAGAGCGAGCAGCCTTACCCCGAGAGGGAAAGGTACAGGTAATGCAAGTAACTCTGCTTGCTTCTTTCCCAGAGAGGTAGCTGGTACTTCCCAAATGGAATTAATGTGACCCTCATGAGGTTCAACACGGCCAAGTGCAGGGTCCTGCACCTGGGTTGGGGCAGCCCCCGGCATCCACACAGGCTGAGGGATGAAGGGATGGAGAGCAGCCCCCAGGAGAGGGACTTGGGGGTGCTGGGAGGGGAGAAGCTCACCAGGAGCCGGCACCGTGCGCTGGCAGCCTGGAACCCCTCCCCTGCCCCCTGGGCTGCGTCCCCACAGCGTGGGCAGAGGGCGAGGGGGGGATTCTGCCCCCCTGCTCCGCTTGGGGAAGACCTGCCTGGAATACGATGTCCATCTCTGGGGTCTCCAGCAGCAGAAGGACACGAAGCTGTTGGAGCGGGGCCGGAAGAGGCCCCGGAGATGCTGGGAGAGCTGGAGCCCCTCTGCTGGGAGGACAGGCTGGGAGAGCTGGGGGGGTTCAGCCTGGAGAAGAGAAGGCTCCGGGGAGACCTTCCAGCCCCTGCCAGTATCTGAAAGGGGTCCTACAGGAAAGACAGGGACAAACTTTTTTTAGCAGGGCCCAAGGTATTCTGTGATTCTATGAATTCCTAAATATAACACCTGGTAATAAGGTGATGTTACTTGGAGTAGATCCCAGAGGATGCCACTGCCGGTGAGGGATACTTACCCCAGACTGATCAGAGGTGCTCTTCTCCTCCTAGGATGAAAATGATGACGACGATGACTGGAACCCCTGCAAAGCAGCAGGAGTCTGCCTCATGCTCTTGGCGACCTGCTGTGAAGATGACATTGTTCCTCATGTGCTGCCCTTTATTAAAGAACACATTAAAAATCCAGATTGGCGATACAGAGATGCAGCTGTCATGGCTTTTGGGTGCATTTTGGAAGGACCAGAGCCTAACCAGCTCAAACCACTAGTCATACAGGTGAGGTTCGTTGTGTTTTCCTGGAGGCTTGTAGAGCAAAAACTTTCTGATTTATTTGGAGGAGGATGCCTGCTTTGCACCTAGTTCTTAATCTGAGGAAAAGCAGAAAGATGGCACCTTTTAATCATGTTCTAGAGAGATTTGGTAGGCTCAGGGCAGGTAGCTTGGTTACATAGCTCTGAATCACAGGAGTATGCAAGTCTTGAGAGTAACAGACTCCAGATGCTTTAGTTCTCAAGTCTTATCCCTGGGAAATAACTGTATGAATCTTAAAATACCGGAACAACGGCCTAACTGCATCTAGGCTGTCCTGTCCTCCCCAGTCTATTGGTAGCTCAAAGGGAATATGTTAAAATCAGAAACGGTAGCAAGTTCGTATTTCCATATATCACGTGTGATCACGTCTTCCTCCCGATTGGGATCATGTTCCAGGCGATGCCAACTTTAATAGAACTAATGAAGGACCCCAGCGTTGTGGTTCGAGACACAACTGCTTGGACCGTGGGCAGGATCTGTGAGATGCTTCCTGAAGCCGCCATCAATGACATTTACCTCGCTCCACTGCTGCAGTGTCTGATGGAGGGCCTGAGCGCCGAGCCCAGAGTGGCCTCCAACGTGTGCTGGGTAAGGCACTCCCTTTCACAGAATCACAGAAAGTTAAGGGTTGGAAGGGACCTCTAGAGATCATCTGGTCCAACCCCCCTGCCAGAGCAGCTCCCCCTACAGCAGGTTGCACAGGATGGCATCCAGGCGGGTTTGGGATGTCTCCAGAGTGGGAGACTCCACCCCCTCCCTGGGCAGCCTGTGCCAGGGCTCTGCCACCCTCAAAGGAAAGAATTTCCTCCTCATGTTGAGATGGAACTTCCTATATTTTAGTTTATACCCATTGCCCCTTGTCCTGTCACTGGGCACCACTGGAAAAAGCCTGGCCCCCTCCCTTTAAATATTTGTAGACGTTGAGATCCCCCCTCAGTCTGCTCTTCTCTGGACTAAAAAGACCCAACTCCCTCCACCTTTCCTCGTAAGCAAGGTGCTCCAGCCCCCGATCATCAGCCCCCTTTGCTGTTGGGCGTGTGAGAAGTTTCTATCAACAGGGCGAATGCAGCTCATACCCATATATATGAATACACACACACATATATATACACGCACACGTATATATACTGGCTCGCTTAAATGGATTTCAGAGATGACTCACGGCGTGGTCGTCCAGCGCACACAACGCGTGTTATTTGTAAGTCATCTCAAGTCTGTTTGGTGGCTGTGGTGGGAAAGAATAAGCAAAGGAAGAAATGGATTTTAAGGCAAAAAATGCTAATATTCACTGAGTGTAGAAGTTGCCTTCGGTTTGAAAATGCTATGGAAACTGTCCTTGATAACAGGTGTGATAGCTGTTGCGAAAAGGCATACTGGGATTTAGGTTTTTTCCTTGGAAGCAGCCAGATTGCCTCCTTAATCTTAAGGGAGAGATGAGGGACCCTGTTTCCCATTACCTGAGCCTGCTTCTGCAGTGGGTCCAGAACTAAATTGAGGAGCGTGAGATTATTTTTTTCGTTCGCTTACAGAGCTGCAGTCCCCTGGGTTGGTTTGCTAATAACTTCAGTTGTATCGTTGTCTCGATGCACGTCTACAACCGAGCAGCGTGTCTGATCTTTCACTCTAAAGAGGATGTGTCCCTCACTGCCTGTAAAGAGAGCGGCTCAATAAGAATTGAGCTAGAGATGAGTATTTGCATGTCAAAACAAGTTTTTAGAAATGACAGAATTCATTCTCTTGGTATTCCAGAGGTTTGAAGACTTCTAGTCAGCGCGGAATCTTCTCCACCATCCGTTGATCCTGGCAAAAGTCCATGTAGCTGTGGCTTTTGTCTTCTGAAGATGATGACTACTGCGTGTTTTTTAGATGGAAATGAAAATCAGGAGGCTTTCAGCTCTTCTAACGCGCCTGTCGCTCAGAGCAGTTACGATTGCTCTGCCATTGGGAATTTGGGCAGTCCTCTCCCTTCGCTAAACCGGGATTTTAACATGTGATGACGGTGCTGGGTTGTGGGTACAACCTGTTAATACCCTGCGAGGTTCAATCAAGTGCTTTCACGCAGTTTGGTTCTTGACGGCTGCCAGTTGTTCAGACCAGTAACGCCGTGCAGACGCTTGGCTGCTGGCAGCCTGGCTGCCTTGGGTCTTCCCGTTACGGTTTGAATCTTGGAAATTTTCACCACTGTTGCACCGAAGTTGAGTGCAGTGAACAATGAGCTGTTCGTGAAGGGGGATGTTAATCTTGCAGCTGTTTGAGGGATTTTTTGTTTTGTTTTGGAGTGGTTTGTTGGGTTTTTTTAGAATGAGAACTGTTGGGAATACGTGTTTCTGGCCTTGTGAGGGATAAACTCGCTCTAATAATAGAAATGGTGGTGGTTCTGTGTTTCAGGCCTTCTCTAGTCTTGCTGAAGCTGCCTATGAAGCTGCAGATGTAGCTGATGATCAGGAAGAACCAGCAACCTACTGCTTATCCTCTTCGTTTGAGCTAATAGTTCAGAAACTTCTGGAGACTGCAGATAGGTAATGCTAAACTGGATGCCTTAAGCTCTACAAAGATACTTCTTTTTTTTTTTATTATTACTTCAGACTTTTGGTCCTCTTTCCTCCTGCAGCTTAGATCTGAATGGTGTTATATCAGAACCAGGCTTTTTTGGTACCAGGTGGAATATAGAATGCTAATTCCCAGGAATAAAGCTATCGACGCAGAATAATTTCTCAGTGTTTTGTCCGTATCTGCTTTTAGTAAATCTGGGGTTTCCTCCAGGAGTGCCTCTTCCATGTTTTATTTGGAAGTTTCCGAGCACGGTTTAAGACTGTGCACGTCTTTGTACTGTAGTCATAAGACTCTTCAAGGTTGGCTGTGAGGCCGTTGAATGATCAGGATCGCAGTGAGACACAATCAGAAATCTGTGTGTACTGTACAGTTCATTTTACCGTGATTGTTTTATGCCGTGGTTGTTGCTGTAGCGTTCCAGCCACTTAACACCGGCACCAGGTACTCCCAGAAGAGCCGAGGACCTAGTTAGGCTGGATGCTGTCCTTTTTCCCAACTAAGCTGAAATATAAATAGACGAGGCAAAATATTTTTCTCGGTTCTGCAGATGCAGAAATAAGGGTAATGCTTGAGTCGTGTTTGCCTTGAAGGTCGCTTAAATCTTGACAGCTCAGAGTTCAATCCGTGGATCAGTTCAATCGTCAGTTGAAGCCTTTTGCTGCAGGACTGCTGCTTCTTAAATGGTGTCCCTGTCTGAACAGTTCAAAGTCTAAACTCCTCCTGCCTAATTTACATCCAACCAGAAGTGTAGTGTCTAGCTCAAGGCTCTGAAGCCCATCAGTCATCTTAGCACAGATCTCAGCTCTCTTTATTTCAAATTTAACACCCTCGCCAGCATCTCGGAGGGGTGTCGGGGAGGCAGTAACAAGTGCTGCTCACCTCTGGAGACCAGCACTCCCCAGGCAGGGTAAGGGCACGCTGGAACGTAGGGGTTTGAGGCTTTTTCTGCTCCTGCACTTGCTGCCAGTGGCTGAAAATATTGGAAGCTGTCATTAATAGCAAATGAAAAAAACATTCCAAAAGTGGCTTTGCAAATTTGATTTACTTTCAAGTCTTAGAATTCGGGAATGCAAGTGCTTCTGCTTGTCACAACACTAAAATTTAGCTGTTACCGATTTGCTAAAAAAAAAGATCTGTTTCTAAGCAAGCCTGAGCGCTGGGAGCTGCAAATACGTTCCTTCTGTTACAGGCCTGACGGACACCAGAATAACTTGAGGAGTTCTGCGTATGAATCTCTGATGGAAATAGTGAAAAACAGTGCCAAGGACTGTTACCCTGCTGTCCAAAAGACAACTCTGGTCATCATGGAACGACTTCAGCAAGTGCTGCAGATGGAGGTGGGTAAACCTGAGTTTTAAAGCCCCGTTATGGGCAGGGGTTTAAGGCAGCTCTGTAGGTGTGATGATGTTGTGCCGCGGCTTCATCTAGCGTAGAAAAACGAGTTTTGTTGCTGACTGCATATATTATGGTGTAATGTGTTTTCATTTTCTTTATGGATAGGTAGATATATTAAGCTTTCTGTTAAATTTGAAGAAATAAATATTTAAAACTTAATCTCTGCAACTTGTAGTGCTGTCAAAATCTGCGATGCGGGCTTTTCACGTGTGGGGTTCTGCTCTTTTTTCAGTCTCATATCCAGAGCACTTCCGACAGAATCCAGTTCAATGATCTTCAGTCTCTTCTTTGTGCTACTCTACAGGTAAGTTCCTGTCCCCCCGTGGTGGTGGCTGGGGGAAAGAGGTGGTTTTAGGGATGTTTCTGTGCCCTCGAGGATGCAGACTCGGCCTTGGGGATGAGATCTGAATGAGGGAATTGCATCTTGTGTCCCAGCTGACATGTGGGAGGTGATACAAGGTTCAGAAGGCTTCAGCAGAGCATGACTGATAAAATTTAGGGCAATATGAATAAAGAACACTGTATGTGGCATGTTAAAGATTGTATATGCTCTCAGATTGGCTCTTTTGTTGGCTACAGGCTGAACAATCGCTTTGGTTGGCATAGACAAAAAAAACCTCCATAACGGCTTTAATTCGTTCATCTGCCTCTTGTGGTTGGTGTTCTTATTTAAAATGGCACTAATTAAAATGCACTGAGTGTCCTTGAAATTAAACATCTGGTAATGAACAGCCCGTGTGACTTGGAGTACTAGCGCATTTCAGTTCCTTGCTTACTCCTACAAAGTCTGCTGAAAACAGTCACTTTTTTTTTCTTCTTTTTTCCCCCCAAACCCACTGGGAAGATTGATCAGACCATCCTCTGCAATAGGTGGTGTTTGATATTGACGCTTTCCTGTTTGCGCTGCGGGAAGGGTGGTGCTGTGCTGTCACGTCTAGCTTAATAACTGGTCCGAGGCACCACTTTAAAACTCTATAATAGACGTAGATGCGGCATCAGCGCAGCTCTGTGCGGCTCGGGAGAAGAAAGGAACGTTTTCTTCTGGAGGTGTGATCTGAAATAAAAGCAGAGCAGAGGATCTGCCTCTGCTCGGAGTTATTCCTTTGTTGGGTGTTCGTACCTGTTCCCTGCGGTTTGTTTCTTCCACTCCTATTAGCCCGGGAAAGGGACCCTGTTACTCGCCCACGGGCCACAGCCTGTTTCTATCAGTTTTAGCTTTCCGTTCTCTTCAGCGAGGTTAGGAGGTCTCCTGGGTGTTGTCTCTGGTTGTTTTGGGAAATTATTAACTTCATCCTTATTCCAACACTCACAGCATCAGCTGTTAATTTTGCTCCCCGATTTTTAGAGTAATTTTTCAAATAACAGGAACAATCTGCCCTTAGTGGTGGGCTTTAATGGTGGGAGACTTCAGTATCTGGCATCTCTCCTTTCGGCACGGTGTGATCACTGATCTCTTTCAGGACACCGCTGCCTGTGGGAGGTGTGGCAGAGGTTGAGTTGAACTGCTAGGTTTAATTTGTGTGTGTGTTGCTTCATTATCGCAAAATCTGAACCGTAAGTATTTACAGTAATTGCAGCAGGTACTTAAATACCACTAAGTGAAAGTCAGCAGAGAGACTTCTCAGTGTTGCATAGTCAAATATGCTGTTTTGTTACAGAGTTTTTCTCGTTGATGGAAATACAATTATGAACATCCAACAGAAGAAAAACATTTGTTAGCGTTTAAAAAGGGATGAGAAAATCAAGACCAATTATTTGTACAGTCAAAGTCAATCTCTTTGGAGTGACTCAGTTTGAGGAATCACACTTGAAATAATTATTTTCCTCTGCAGGTTAAGGAATTGGTCTTCTCATAGAAACTGCAGATTTATATTCAGATATATTATATACAGATCAGTGCTGTGTTCTGTAGTTCACGTGCTGAAAGGGACGGTCAGAACTGTGCGGGAGGAGCTGGGAGCGTAGGTCAAGCTCAGGTATTTACCTGGGGTGTTTCCTTGGCCCTTCTGCTCACTTGGATGACCCGGAGCACACGTGCGCTCGCCAGCATCCTCTGCTCTCTCCAGAAACCCCCTTTGCTTTTCAAACGCTCGGTGCTAAACGTGTCCCCCTAAATGTATTTTTGCATTGGTTGTGTGTTAAATTTATTCTCTGTTAATCTTGGGGAGGAGGGGTTTGGCTGCAGGTAGCAGTAAGGACATGTTTACGTCGTAGTTTAACAACCAGCATTTCTGAAGTCTAATTCTGTGGTTTAGAAGCAAGGCCTTTGTGCAACCCGTACTTGGCAGTAAGAGGTTGCGGTCACATTGCTGTGATGGAAAAAGGGCGCTTTTTTTTTTTTTAATCGGGCCAAATTTGGGCTGGTCACATTTAATGCCAGCTTACAAATGGAAAGCCCGGAGAATAGCCTATGCAGCAGGAAAGGTAAATTCAGCTTGTTCTGTAGCTGGAAAATTGAATGCAGCTAAAATGAATGGGACTTTGCACTTGCACTGACAAAGCATATTTTTGCAGCAGCGGAGTTCAAACAGCAGCTTCCTTTTTAGCAGCCCAAAGTGGTCACGAGTGTTCGGAGCGAGCGCAGGGGATGTAAAGGTGCCATCCAGCCTGGCAGAGATGGAAGCAATTGCAAGCTCTTTTCTCCTTTCCCACCCAGAACGTCCTCCGGAAGGTCCAGCATCAGGATGCTTTGCAGATCTCCGACGTGGTGATGGCGTCTCTGCTGAGAATGTTCCAGAGCACGGCGGGCTCGGGGGGCGTGCAGGAGGATGCCTTGATGGCAGTCAGCACCCTGGTGGAAGGTCAGTGTCGTGCCGCAGGGCGAGCTTGTCTCTGGGGGAAGACAGAGCCTGGGACAGAACTTGGTTTCCTTCCTTCTCTTTTTGACTATATGGCGAAAAACGTGATTAGTTCCAGGTTTTGCTTGAGGTATGGTTTTGACCACACGTCTCACCACATCCATCTGCGAAGCTGAGGCTGACTGCTTACCCGAGCCTGTTTCATGAATGAATGGTTTGTTTTCCGCTAATAACGTAGCTACAATGCAAATTCTGCCAGAAAACAACCCTAGTGCTACTCCGTGCAATGGCTGGCGCGATGGGAACCTGGTCTCTTCATGCCACAGGACGGATTTAACCTTGTCTTAATGATTCATACTTGCCGCTGTCCGTGACCTGTGGTGGTTTTGTGGAGTTATGTCAGTGGTGGATTTACAGTCATTGTTGTTCTTTAAAAGAAATCGTGGTGGCAAAGATCAGCGTTAGAGCGATGAGGGTCAGAACGAGTGAAGTGAAATATAATTTGGGTTGCAGCACTCCAGGCGGTTAGAGCTTCAGCGTTCAGGTTTGGAAGGTGGTGGCCATGGCATCCCCTCGAGCTGCAGCAACACGCTCTCTTGTCAAATGTGACGTCTGAGTGTGAAAGTTGAGGTGCTGCTGAACGCCTGCGTGTAACCTCGTTGCCTACCACCCTGCCTTACCGCCGGTAAAAGCCACGCGTGACCTGGAAATGGGTCTTCAGGGAGATGGGTTTGTAAGGAGGCTCGTTCGAGCCTTCCCTTTTTCCTGAGGCTGTTATCCTGGGCAGCCTGTTGAAGGTCTGAGCAAGTGATGGGACCTGTTTCTCGTAGAAGCACCTGCCTAATTGCTCCAAGAACAGAGGAGACCTAAGTGCAGCGGAGCAAGTTCTGCGTTTTCAAGTAGCCCCTTCCCACACTAGCGTGTTTTGGAGAGCGGGTCTTTGGCAGGTGGCTTTCCCCTCTGACTGCTCTTGGGAATGGTCGGTGGGATTGCCCGAGGAAGCTGGGAAGTGAAAGAGAAGGTTGAGTGGGTTCATTGCAAGCTAGCCAGCAAATAAAAATGGGAGTGTGTATCCCCATGGGCCAAAGACCTTTTCACTTTTGGATTGGATGAGTATATGCATGCGGCCTTAGTGAAGCAAGGGACTTGGGGAAGGTAGGAGTTGGCAGAGAAGGGCAGAAATATTTTACTTTAAATATTGCTTAAAATATAAACAAAGGGAAGAGTGCCCTGCTCGAACCGCATGGCTCTGGAAGAGGTTGAGCAGCTGTTTCCAAAAGGAAGATGGTGCAGCTGTTACGGCAGTAGAGCGATGGGAAAAGGTGTAGAGTTTTCAGCTGATTTAAAGCAACATAACGGGGACAAATCGTGTCTGAAGCGTTCCGCCACGGCCCTCTTCTTCTCGGTCGGGAAGATCTCGACACCCTTCCTGAGCACGGGGAGGGGGTTGTTTGTCTTCAAAGGCCTGGAAGGAATTGAGCGCTTTGGAATTGCAGTTTAGTGCAGGTGGGCACGTTTCACTGGTGCTCAGATTTTGTGTGAGAATTGATTTGTTGGGCTTCTCTGGAACATTCGGGGCACTGGGTTTGGATGGAATATAATGGTGGGCTTCTGTTTTGTTGAACTCCAGCAGGGATTTTTTTTCTAACTAGAACATTTTCCGTGCACAGTGTTAGGTGGAGAGTTCCTGAAGTACATGGATGCCTTCAAACCGTTCCTTGGCATTGGACTGAAGAACTACGCTGAGTACCAGGTAGAGGTCAAACCAGGCCGCCCTGTGTTCACAATCTCTGAATTCTCATCTGCTCGCAGATGCTGAGTTCAGCAGGTGCGCGCCTGAAAAATACCACAGCTTCTGGTGATGAAACCAAAATTGGAGCCCCGTAGACTTTTCTCTAATTACTGGCTGCACGCACAAATGTAGACTCTCTTCTGTTTAATTCAGCAGAAGGCCTTCATTGACTCGAGACCTGCATTAGTTGGCCTTGAGGAAGAAAGAGGTTGCTGCTGGCCATGAATTTCCATTAGGAGGTCAAGTCACAGCCCTCGCCGGGGTGGGGTGGATGTTCAGACCCACCTGGCTGCTGAATTTGGCCAAGTAGCTGGCGCTTGATCAGCACGTGGATCTCTGGCCCTGCCCCTTGCGGGGAGGCGAGCTCAGCTCTCTGCAGCTCCCTGGTGGAAACGGCCGAGGAATTGGGGACTCGGCAGCGTGAGGGTCATTATTCTGGGTGGTTTCATGGCTGCAGGCTCCCACCACTGCTCAGTGCTTTAGTAAGCTGTAAGGATGGAGTGTGGAAGACTGACTCACTGGGTGGGTGTCTTCCTTGCTGTTCTATTTGCAGGTTTGTCTGGCTGCAGTGGGCCTGGTTGGTGACTTATGCAGAGCCCTGCAATCCAACATCTTGCCTTTTTGTGACGAGGTTATGCAGCTGCTCCTGGAGAACTTGGGGGTGAGTGTTTACCTTCTCATTAGCCAGTTAGTAACAGTTGGCTTGCACGCTGAGAAGAAAGTGGGAGGTGGGAGAAGCAGAAGTGTTAGGCATGCTCTGAAGATCTCGTGTTTGACAACTATCTTGCTTACTATTTGAATGGAATCCAAATTTATTGGGGGTAAGGATTTACATTTCAAGTGAGTGTCTCCATGTATTAGCTCCTCCCCCCTTCCGAAGAAGTGCAGCTGAACGTAATGGTGCTGAAATCTCTTCCAGAATGAAAATGTCCATAGATCTGTGAAGCCTCAGATTCTCTCAGTGTTTGGCGATATTGCGCTCGCCATTGGAGGGGAGTTCAAGAAGTACCTAGACGTCGTACTGAACACCCTCCAGCAGGCTTCCCAAGCGCAGGTCGATAAGGTAAGCCAGTGGTTGCGCGCTCCAGCTCCTTCGTTAAGATCATAAACGGAGCACGAGCTGCGCGCGCGCGGCGTCGGAGCGTTGCTGAAGCCCGCTTTCCTGTTGCCTTTCCAGTCCGACTATGACATGGTGGATTACCTGAACGAGCTGAGGGAGGGCTGCCTGGAAGCTTACACTGGCATCATCCAAGGACTGAAGGGAGACCAAGAAAACGTGCACCGTGAGTTCCCTGTCCTGCTGTGGTGTTTCTGTGCCTGAAGTGACACAGGGAGGCGGGAAGAGCTCTGCTTGGACAAGCTCTTTCACGGTTCTTGTCGTGTCCATAGGCATATCCTTGTTCTTTCCTGTCTGCGTGGGAGTGAACGCTCTGCTGCCATGAGCTGGGGAACGGGTGTAGAGCCCTTCACTCTTCCTCTGGCAGTTTGGTTTCTCTTCCTCTGGCGGTTTTTCCCCTCCCCATCTCAGAGAGCTCTTCTGGGGCCAAATTTGGGCTGTTTGCGGGTATACTGAAGTCCCTTTTAAAGGGCAGACCTATTAAACATGGACTGTGATAGACCCTGCCGTAATAAAGCTGTTTTCTTTCAGCGGACGTGATGCTGGTGCAGCCCAGAGTAGAATTTATTCTGTCTTACATTGACCACATTGCCGGAGACGAGGATCACACCGACGGAGTAGTGGCGTGCGCAGCTGGACTGATAGGGTGAGCAATCCCCATCCTCTCTGAGCTGACAGCGCGCTCGTTAGATGAACAGAAATCCTTGTACAACAGCCTGAATGTTTGAAGGTGCCTTTTTATGGCTGTCTGAAGTGTTTAAGGTCAGCTCTGGGGTTTGGCAGTCTCGCGTTGGGTGCTTAACCCAAGGTGTGAAGTGGTTACGCAGGTGAGGTCCTTGAACTGACAGGGTGAAAACCAGTTGGTAGAAGTGAAAGCTGGATACGAGTTACAGAAATTCCAGCTCTAGGATTTTTCAAGGATGATCTGGGCTTAAAAACAGAACACCCTCAGTTCCCTGGGTACGGAGGAACACGGGGCAGGGTGTTTTCATCTTTTCCGTAGCATTTTGGGAGAGGCGATGGGAACATCCGGGAGATCGGTCTTTGGACAGGAGATTGAATGTCTCCAGTTAGTCACAATTTCGGAGAACTGTTCGGCTCTCCTCCTGCTGAAATTAGTGACCATATGCAGCGTTTTAAAAAGGACATTAGCTGTGAGTCAGATTTCTTTTCGCTAGCAAGAGCTGATCAGAGCAGTACTGGCACATCTGTTTGTGGCACTCAGCCTCAAAGCCTCTCTTTCTTCTTCAGGGATTTGTGTACAGCATTTGGAAAAGATGTACTGAAATTAGTAGAAGCTAGACCCATGATACATGAACTGCTAACTGAAGGCAGAAGATCCAAGACGAACAAAACAAAAACCCTCGCTACCTGGGCGACTAAAGAACTGAGAAAACTGAAGAATCAAGCTTGGTAAGGGATTACACCCACCTCCTTTTCATGTTGCATAATTATGAAATTGGCTAAACTCCTGAGCCTGAACGAGATGCTTCACAAAAGCCTCGTTCTCTAGAAGGTTGTTTCTCATTTATTTTTCTGTAAACAAGCCCCATCTGTGGTCTTGTATATCAGAACAAACACAAACCGAGAAACGCGGTGAACTGCAAGGCCAGCTGTGGGCTTGGGGGCTTCTCACGTTGTGAAAGGCGGCACCTCTGCTCGTTGGGGACCACCCTGTGCCCCCCCAAATGTGGTAGAAATGAAGCCCCTTGACTCCTCAGTCCCGCTTGGAGTTCAGGGAGTGTCTGGGCAATACTCTTGGCCGGACGATCTAGTGTTTGGCGGTCCCGCGAGGAGCAGGGAGCTGGACTCGGTGGTCCTTGTGGATCCCTTCCAACTTGAGATATTCCATGAATCTGTGGTTCCTTCTAAAAGGAGCAGGTTGTAGAGTGGGGCCACGATGGTGTATCTGCGTTTGGGAGGCTCGCCCCACCTCGAGAAGTTCTTCAGGATCCCTATTATTCCTCTCTTAGCCCATTTTTAACGCTTACTGCTAGTTTCATCTCCCGAATATGGGGTTTTGTGGTCTTGTGTTTTGTGTTGGGGTTTTGGGTTTTGTGTTTTTTTTGACAGAATCACAGAAAGTTAAGGGTTGGAAGGGACCTCTAGAGATCATCTGGTCCATCCCCCTGCCAGAGCAGGTCCACCCAGAGCAGGGGGCACAGGGTGGCGTCCAGGCGGGATTGGGAATGTCTCCAGAGTTGGAGACTCCACCACCTCTCTGGGCAGCTTGTTCCAGTGCTCTGCCACCCTCAAAGGAAAGAAGTTCCTCCTCGTGTTGGGATGGAACTTCATATATTTGAGTTTATATCCGCTGTCCCTTGTCACTGGGCACCACTGAAAAAAGCCAACCCTTGACGGACCCTTTTTGCTTGCAGATCTGTTACCATTGGGATGACACCTGAGACCCCCACTGGAAATCTCCAATCTTTTGAAAAAACCCGGAAGTGAGGAGTGTGCACGGATGCTGAATGTTTGGGAATGAGAGGATGAGTGAGTGAGGCTTGAAACACACCACATTGAAAATCCCGCCGCGGCAACAGCAGCAGCAGCGCTGTGAGCGAGCTGAGCACTGACTTGAGTAAGGAAAACCTGGCGTCTTCGGGAAGAGAGAACGACCGATTTCTGTCCAAGTAACGAGCGAGCCTCTTCTTCCGACGGACCAGGACTAGTTTCTCCGTCGTGGCCGGCGCGGAAGGGGAAAACGGCCGGTTTGGAGGAGAGGAAACTGGGTTCAACTGTGGTGCTCTTTGTCTGAGGTCTGGCTTTCGGCTGCTGGAGGGAGACGGAGCCTGGGTCTCCAGCCGCCTGCTCTAACCTTTGCCGCACGATGCTGTCGGTGCATGGGATAACAGGAAAGCGGTGAAGGATTTTCAGTTTAGGAGTGAGTGTGTGTGAATGAGGCGGTATCCACATTCTCAACTTCGAGTCATTGCAGTTTATCTTTTCCCAAAAACACAAAAACAAAAAAAAAAGGGTTAGCTGTTGCATTTCATAAACTAACCGAAGTTCAGTCTACTGATGCAGCGTAAGAGATGTACAAAAAAAAAAAAAAAGGAGGAAAAAAAAAAAAAAAAAAAAGAAAAAAAAAAAAAAAAAAGCCCAAAAAAACAACAAGCCAACAACAAAACAAGAAAACCAATCGCTCTTTAGGGCTTTTTATTTTAGGGAAACACTGACGAATGTTCAGAGCTCCCGTTCTGAGTGACGCTTTTCATGATCTCGTTTCATCAAAGCGCCTTTCCTTCCTTAATATTGTTCAACTGTGAATGTAGAAATGGGGGAAAACAAAAACAAAACACAAAACTCTTGCATTAGAGGGAGTAGGAATAAATTGTCAAACAAGATTTCAGGCTTAAAAAAAAGACAAAAAAAAAAAAACAAACCACAAAGAAAAATACAAACGTTAAGTGCTCCGAATTGGCAGTGAGAACGCAAAGGGAAAGATCTCTCCTGACTTGTACTGTAGCAGCCCGAACACCCACAAAAATTGTGCCAAAGAGTTGAAAAACAAAATAAAACTTCAGGTAATATTTTGGATTGCAAAATGAGGATAAATTCAATGTTCAAACAAAATCTGATAAAATGCCATTTGGAAACTGCTTGGCCTTTTGTGCTCTTTATTTGATCAAATTTAATGTGGTATTGGTCTCTTGCTGCACTTCAAAAACAAAAAAGGAAAAAAGAAATTTATATAAAATATATATATACTGACTTGAGCTTACACAAGACGGCACTTGTAAAAGGTTATATTTTTCCACTGCAGTTGAAGATTAATAAAATGGTGTCAAACATTCCCCAATACTTCCTTTTTGTATTCTTGGTCTTTCCAGTAAAAGGGGAACCCATTAATGATTATTTTTATTTTTTTTTTTCCAATAGAGAAGTAACAGTCTGATGGGCAACGCTGCAATGAATTGGCTGTTTACTTCTTCCCCGATCATGCAACGTCTTACTTTCACATGAAGGATCAGAATGTCTTTGTTTCCTCTTAAATGAGACTTTTGCTTTTGAGGAATAGTCCCTTGCTTATCCTAGATTGTCAGCAATAAGCCAAGAAAAAACAAACAAAACAAAACAAAAACGGAGGAGGCGCAGGGTTTTGAGACTATTTTTCATTTCATTTTTATTAATGCAGCTGTTGATACTACCAGCATTTGAATCTGCAGTTTAACCATGGGCATTTTTAAAAGCTGCTTGTGGGAGGGAGACTAGAAAACCTTAGCCAGTATTTCTTCTTTTTTTTTTTTTCTTTTTCTTTTTCTTTTTTTTTTTTTTTTTTTCCC